>JBCEWC010021007.1:0-10660 GCA_038996855.1 Solanum aculeatissimum | reverse complement strand
TCACTTCTATATTTTTAATTTTGTGTTAGATATATTCATATATTTGTAGGAAAGTATTATATACTTGCCGCTAGTTTTTTTTAATTATTTTAATTATATTTGATGCGCGAGTAGGAAAAAAAATATTTGTCTAAAAACATATGTGCATTTTTAACGCAAAATAAGAAATGTAAAAGAAAGCGACGGTTTTGATGTGGACCTTCGATGTGGACTGGGGTAGAATTTTTTTTTTGTTTAAAATAAGAATAATATCTAATTTATTTTTAGAAAGAGTGGTGATTTGGGGTTTTGGGGGTGGGAGGGGGGGGGGGGGAGTTGAAGTAACACTTTTTTAAAAAAATTTAGACAAGTTTTTTTCTTCTTAAATTATGGGGAGGGTGGAGTCCTCCCATGGAATGGGTGAGTGGGGAGTAATCGAAGCGGATTAAGATAAATATTTTTAAAATTATTTTGTTAAAATAACAATACTTTAATTTAATTTTTAACTAATACCAAATTTTATTAACTTTTGCCAAGGTGAAATGTTTTATCTATGTGGCATGTCATGTGGCAAAAATTTTTTAAATAAAAAAAAAAGAGTTTATTGTCACAACATTGAAGTGTGTTTCTCACTAATTAGTGATAGACCGATAATTTATGTATGAAACTCACATTTTCAATAGTTTAAATATGAAACTCAAAAAATTGAGATAATTCAAATGTTTTTTTTTGCACTAACTATTTTACATTTGTACTATTTTTGGTTTGGTGAAACATAGGGGGTAAGAGATTCAAAAAGAAAAAAAACTAGTTTTAAGAAGGAAAGTACAGGGGGCTAGGTAAAAAAGGATTTCTCCTTTGGAAGAAGTAGAAAGAAGTCATTAATCCTAGGGGTGTGCAAAAATTGAATCGATCAATAAATCGAACCAATAAAAATGCTATTTGTTTATTGTTATTGGATTATTAGGTTATAAATTTTTTAATGATTTTTTTTAAAAATTATTGGATTATCGATTCAACATCAGTTTTTACTATTGGGTTATTGGGTAAACTGATAATCCAATAAGTTATAATAATTTACTATACCCTTTCACAAATATTAAATATTAGTAATTTAATAGTAAAAGGACACTATAGCAATACTTTACCTATTCTAATCTTTACAGTACATAAGTGATTAGTTATCCATTTTAGTTTATAATTAACTAATTATAGGTTTTGCAAGTTTTTAAACATAGTCTTCGTACTCTATCTGCTTTTTAATAATATAATTTTTCATTATTTTTAACGCCCCGAGAGGGTATCCCTTGGCGTGACCAGCACTCAGAGCTTATTGCTAGCCCCCAAGCGAACCACTCGGCTTCATCACATTTGTTTAATCACAATCTAATAGAGCAAGACATCAATGATAAAGAATACTCAATGAAATACAATGATAATATGATAACCAAGGCCAAGGGTTAAACAATCTATCCATCAACTAAGTAAGACTAGTATGAATGAAACTAGCCAAAAACATTATCCAATCACAACTCAATAGTTTAGTCTATGAAGCCTCCAAGCATCTGACTAAGTGGTGTCAATGATAGGTTTATAGCTAACTCAAATAAAATAGAAAGGCTAAACTCAATGTTAGAAGATAAAATATGATATCCTCTGAAAGTAGCGGAGGACTCACCAATCAACTCAATGCAAATAGGTCCTCAATAGGGTGCGTGTTGATGACCGCTAGTACCTATATCTGTATTATGAAAAGAAGCAGGCTCAAACGGACGTCAGTACGTAGAATGATCGAGTATATAAAATGGCATAATTAAACATGTAAAGGATGGATAACATCAACTCAAATAACTCAACCTCGAGAAGTAGGAAACTCAATCATCTAGTCAAAAGTCTAAAGTAAGATGCAGTTTAGACAATGACTACTCATATAACATCTAGTCCAATCCACTCAGAGTACTATCAAGGCCTATTTATGAGTTTTTCTAACCGACAACCATCACCTATGAGCCGGTGATGATATAATGAAGCGATGTCGATGCCAAACCCATCTATTACCTTGTCAGGGTAAAAGACATCCCATTAACGGATCCATAATAATAACATCAAGTCCTCTTTTTAGGACAATAGGAAAACATCTATTTTAATGGTTCAATTCTCTCCTACGCTGGCCACGTAGTTATTAAGTTCTAGTTAAACTTACTCTTACTCAATTTGGTGCTTAATACTCCTCTCAAGACTCAACATGCTCATAAGACATCAACCCTATGGTTAACTCATTCAACTAGTCTCATTGGACATTTATCAATTCAATTCATTACATCAACTATCAACTCTTTGGTTAGGAATATTCTTCTAATATTTAGCTCATTTACTCGTAAAGGCCCTCTATCATCCATCAATCCAACTCATAGTATTTAGAAAGACAAGAGTGGAGGTAAAGCATTTAGGAACTCTATAGACTCTTTAGGCTCAAATTATACTCATGCATACCCATTTAAATGCAATATGTAAAAATAACAAGAATTCATTCTAGGGTTCATGTAGAAACGTAAAATCATCTATTTCAAGTATTTAATTAATAAAAACTATAATTCATGTAAAATTATGTAGCAATACATTAGAATTTAAGAAAAACTTCCAAGAATATCCATGGAAGACTCAATTCATTCACAACTCCAATAATTTGGGTTATAGGGCATATGAAAGAACAAAATCTATGTTCTAGTTAACCTTACATACCTGAAAATTTGAATCTTGGAACAACTGGGAAGAATTCTCAACTTTTCTCTTGGAACCCTAACTTTTTCTACCTTGAAACCTTACTCTAAATCGGAGAAGTTATTTTAGCATAAAAAGGTTGAATTGATATGTTTAGATATTTATTTAGGTGTGAAAATATCAAGTTTAGACTTTGAAAGGGTGAAAAAAAGACCAAGATAACCTTTCTTAAAAAGCTGTCAAAAGTCGTCCACGGGCCCACCTACAACCCGTAGAAACTTCCATGGCCCGTAGGAACCATCCCATAAACTTTTGGGCAAAATTTGGGGTTTCTAGATTAATTCCACGAGCCCAATCTATGGCCCGTAGATGCTTCTATGGTCCGTAGATGGGTCCATCAAATTTGGGGCTCTGAAATGGATTTCGAGATATTTTTTCCACGAGTTAACAAACTCCCTTAAGTCAAACCACGACCCGTCAGTGGCTTTCGTAGATGAACTCTACTCTAGAAATTCATGGTGAAACAATCATAAACTTTGACTCCAAACTCCAAATGAGGTAAAATCAGTGGCGTTGGAAAACTAATCAAAATTCCTTTCATTTGGTATGTAATAGGCCACCTAATTCTTTGTGTGCTAAGAGTTATGATCATTTAAAGTTTATCCTTAGATAATTTAATACTAGAAACTCAATTTATTGAAGAGCTTTGAACTCGACTAAGTACTAGAAGTCTCTTATGATCCTAATCCTCTTCCCACATATAAGAATGAGGCTTGAAACACGGGTGAATGTGAGAATAGAGTTATGAGATTTTACAATATCTCTCCCTTGGGACCATTTATCCTCTAATGATGAGTAACTAGGAGACTTATCAAGCAGGAACACCATCAAAAACTCAAATACTCATACTCCAGAAATCAACTTCAACTCAGGATTCAAAATTGAAAGACTATTTCTAACATCATCATTTGGCATGGTTATAATTAAAGGTATGCATACTCAAATACTCAGACTCAAGAGGGGCATAAACTCAAAGATAAGAACTCAACTCAACAATGGAAAAGTAACTCTGAGAATAGAAATGAATCATTACCATAAGTTTCATTATTTGGAGGCACGAATAGGTGAGGGTATCTAGCCTTCATATCCTCTTCAGCTTCCTATGTGGCCTCTTAAACAGATTAACTTCTCCACAACATTATTACAGATGCAACCTCTTTAGTTCTCAACTTGCGAACTTGACGATCAAGGATTTGGACTAGGATCTCTTTATAACTCAAACTATCCTTCACTTCAATGCTTTCAACAGACACAAGTAAGGACGATTCTCCCAAACACTTCTTAAGCATAGAGATGTGAAAGACCAGATAGATGATTGCTAGCTCTTGTGGTAGCTCCAACTCATAAGCTACATTTCCCACTTATTTCCCAATTTGGTAGGGACCAATGTATCGAGGACTCAAGTTTCCCTTCTTCCCAAATCAAATCACACCTTTCATGGGTGAAACTTTCAAGTATACTCGGTCGTTGACCTCAAACTCTAAGTCTCTTCTTCTAACATCAGTGTAGGACTACGGACGACTCTGTGCCGTTCTCAATCTATCTTGAATATTCTTTATGTTCTCCATAGCTTAGTGTACCAATTCTGGTCCAATCAGCCCTGCTTTACCTACCTCAATCCATCCAATCAGTGATCTATATCTCCTCCCATAGAGGGCCTCATAGGAAGCTATCTGAATGCTTGAATGGAATCTATTATTGTAAGGAAACTCAAACAGAGGCAAGTGGTCATACCAATTACCTTTGAAGTCAATGATGCAGACCCTCAACATATCCTCCTAGGTCTATATCATCCGCTCTGCCTGACTATTAGCCTGAAGGTGAAAAGCAGTGCTAAGTTTCAACTTTGAACCCAAGCTTTTCTGAAAGGACTTACAGAATTAGGTAGTAAACGGAGCTCCCCTATCTGATATGATGGACAAAGGAACTCCATGCAACCTGATAATCTCTTAGATATACAATTGGGCATAATCCTCTTTCATATTAGTAGTCTTTACCGCCAAGAAGTGGGCTGATTTAGTCATCCTATCAACAATCACCCACATCGAATCATGCTATATGTGAGACCACGATAAGCCTATGATAAAATATATGTTGGTTATCTCCTACTTCTATTCTAGAATTTCAAAATTCTAGGATACTCCACATGGCCTTTGGTGCTCAACTTTTACTTATTGGCAGTTTGGGCACTTAGAAATAATGTCTGCAATGTCTTTATTAATCCCACTCCACCAATAAACCTCTCTTAAGTCGCGGTACATTTTTGTAGACCCTAGATGAATAGAATATCTAGAGTTATGGGCTTCTGCTATGATCATTTATCGAATACCATCAACATCGTAAACACAATCTACTTTGGTATCTCAATACCCCATTTCATTGTTGACGAATGCCATCACTTTTTGCTTATGTACATCTTCTTTCAATTGGAGTAAAATGGGATCTTGGTCTTGCTTCTCCTTTACCTCTACTAAAAGGTATGATGTAGACCCATTATGCACAAGTACTCCACCTTCACCAGATTCATCTAGTTGAATTCCTAATTGCGCCAATCTGTGCACCTCCTTAGCCAACTCGTTCTTCTTTTCTTCCACATGAGCGGTGCTTCCCATAGACAACCTGCTAAGAGCATCAACAATCACATTAGCTTTATTTGGGTGGTAGAGGATGCTCATGTCATAGTCTTTGAGCAACTCAAGCCATCTCCTCTGCCTCAAGTTAAGCTCTTTCTTGGTGAAAATATATTGTAGGCTCTTATGGTCTATGAATACACCAATATGTGCTCCATATAAGTAATGGCGCCAAATCTTAAGTGCAAACACCACCACAACCAATTCTAAATCATGAGTTCAATAGTTTGTCTCAATATTCTTAAGTTTTATGGAAGCATAGACTTTGACCTTACCGCTTTACATCAGAACACATCCTAATCCCACTCTAATAGCATCACAATAGATCATAAAATCATCAGTCCTCTCAAGTAGAGCCAATACTGGTGCAGTTGTCAGTCTAGTTTTCAACTCTTGAAAACTCTTTTCACACTTATCGGACCACTAAAACTTTGCTTTCTTTTGATTTAACTTATTCAATGGCAAGGATATAGAAGAGAATCCTTCAACAAATCTGCGGTAGTAACCCAACAAACCTAGAAAACTTCTTATGTCAGTTGGAGAGGTGGGTCTAGGCCAGTTTTAATTGCCTCAATCTTCTGCATATCCACTCAAATACTTTCACCCAAAACAACATGGCCTAAAAATAACACTGATTTAAGCCAGAACTCACATTTGGAGAATTTTGCATACAACTCATTATCCTTGAGCATTTGAAGAACAAGTTGTCGGTGATCAACATGTTCTTCCTCATCTCTGGAGTACACCAATATGTCATCAATAAATAAAATCACGAACATGTGAAGGTACTGTCTGAATACTCTGTTCATTAAGTCTATAAAAGCGGTAAGTGCATTAGTCAGTCCAAAGGACATTACCAAAAATTCAAAGTGACCATATTGGATATGGCTAGTTTTCGAAGAAGCAAGCTAAAGAGAATTTAAAAGTCTCCTTGAAGTTATTTCCTATTTGATCCTGCTTCTTCTCATAGGGTATGTCTAGACATAGTCATAGCTTACTAGAAGATTTAGGTTTTCTTAGTGACAATTTTGTAAAAGGAAGAGTCTCCCTTATTTATTACTTTTTAGTAATTATTGTATCGAGAAGAGTCCTCTCTTAGGTACTTAGTTGCTAGGTTTGCTTTTATGTTTAGTATTGGGGATAAGTTGGTCAGCCTTAGGAGGCTGGCCGACTTATGAACCACCATAGGGCGGAGGTAAGGTTTATTCCGCCCTTCTTTGTACTTTTGCTATTTTACTATTTATAATAAAGCTTGGGGGTGTGCGGCTCAATTCTTGATCGTCTAAGAGGGTGGGGACCTCTTGGCATAGGTCTGTTCTCTATAAAAAAAAAATCCTTGGAAGGGGCTATTTATTTTTAATGGTCACCTTATTCAACTAGCGATAATCTATACACATTCTGAGGGAACCATCTTTATTTCGAACAAATAGGACAGGAACGCCCCACTGAGAGACACTCAGCCTAATAAATCCCTTATCTAAGAGATATTTCAATTGTTCTTTTAGTTCTCTCAACTCGGTGGGAGTCATTCTACATGGAGAAATAGAGATATTCTGGGTATCGAGGAGAACATCAAAAGGTTGAGACTCTACATCATCAACTTTAACTAACACGAGGTGATAGATATATCTTTTTTAGATTAGTTTGTTTGTCCTAAGGTAGGAAATAAATAGACCATTGGGTGCTACTGAACTACCCTTCCACTTTATAACAAGATTATTTGAAAATTAGAACTTGACTGTCCGGGTTCTATAATTTATAGAGGCATAATAGGCGTGAAGTCAATCCATACCAAGAATCATATCAAAGTCAATCATCTTTAACTCAACTAGGTTTGCCAAAGTATCTCTATGATAGATAGATACCGTGTAATCTCTATATACCCTTTCAGCTAGAATGGACTCACCAACAGGAGTAGAAACACTAAAGGGCTCAAGAAGACATTTAGGAAGGATCTCAAACTGACTAGCCACATATGAAGTTACAAATCGTAAAGTGTAACTCGGGTCAAGCAAGGGATACACATCATGGGAAAAGACTCGAAGCATACTCGTAACAATATTTGGTGTAGCTTACTGATCCTGTCGATTGCCCAACGCATACAGAAAGTTTGTACCCCCGTCTATAATAGTAGTCGCACCTCTCAATAATTAGAACTGCTAGTGGCTGCTCCAACTGAACCTAGGCCACAAGGGCTTGGTGCTGATCTGATCTGGGGGCTGAACCCCAACCTGAGTCTGTGAAGTACCTGTAGTGTCAGCTGGGCTACCAGTTTGTCTCAAAGTATCCAACACACCTTAAACTCTAAAAAATGTATCTTGAAGTAGTGGTGTTGCAGCAAACTCATGTGGATCCTGCTCCTATCTAGGCTCTATGACTGGCTCGGGGGAGACACCCTGATCATAATCCCTAGTCGGTGTGGCTCCTCAGCTCGGACCTCTAGCTAGTCATCTAACACTGCCCCTACCCCTAGCTGGGGTCTCAATAGCAACATCAGGGGTGACCTCCCCTCATTTGTGTAGAAACAATAGCTTCGGTCCTTGCCATCTATCAAAAGGACATACGAACACTCAACACTTAAACAAGAGCCACACACAAATTGATTAGAATGAAGCAAAAGAGAATTTTATAATAGTTTCCGTAGCCTCTCAAGGATAAGCAACAAATATCTTCACACCATTCCTTAAGACTCTACTCGACTGGGCTTGTACACATGTAAGACCTATGAACTTGGTGCTCTGATACCAAACTGTCACAATCAGAAACCCGGGTATGATGGCCCTCACCTAACCTACCAAGACAAGTCAGCCCAAAACCCAAACAACTTAATGAAACAATAAAAGCGGGAGATAAAAATCTAATAAGATAGATACGCAGAAGAAAACAAAATACAACCATCCTAAGAACTGATGTCACATGTACAAGCCTCTACATACCGAATACTCAAAGTAATACAAGTCTCAAATGTTTAGTTCTAAAATATAACATAACATAATAAGGGATTTCTCGAAGTTCTGTTGAAGACATAAGAAACTACCTCAAGAATAATCTGGAAACTCGATCTTAAAATGGGAAAAGTCTAACCAGAGGGACCGGGCTCGCAACCTACAAAAATATAGCAAGAGGTGAGCACCAAAAAATAGAGTACTCAGCGAAATAGAATTAACCTAAAGTAAAGCAATGAAAAACATTGATACTCCTTAACTCCCGATCACAAACTGCCAAACTACAACTCTGCACTCAGAAAAGTCCCAGCATAATATAATATACAAACCATAATAATATGTATATACTAATCTCCTAGCATAATATTTATCACTATTTATAAATAGAGATAACCATCAATTACTCATGTCAATAATACAGTAAGTATATAGTCTCATACACAATATATTGATAATATAAAAGCAAGTATGATTTGAGATGGAATGAATACCATGAGATGTAAATAATGCGATGCAATGTCAAATAATCGTGATGCATGTGTATCCTACGATACATATCCGTTGACCAGATGGTGGTCTCAGTCGGAACCCATGGGAACCACACATGGACCATGTATCCGCTGGAACCATTATCCTTCGACAATAACTTTCATATCTAGCCAGAACTATTTCCCTTCAACTTTTCATTTCGTTTCATTGGCCAGAACCATTTCTCTTTGGTTTTTCAATTTCAATGAATCATTAAGAAAACATATAATAAATGCACAAGAGATATGTTTATGTCAATGAAATGAAGCAAGATGTCCATATGAATCATATGTTTCAATAAGCCAACCCGAGTAAATCACAAGTACACAAGTATTCACAATATAATCCCAGCTTCATCACTATTTCAATATACACATCAAGTAATACACAATCCCATATAATACGAACTCACAATTAATTCAAAAGTTCATATGTAGCTTGCAATTCACAATTAGTTCATAGATCAAGTAATTATTATACAAGTCAACACCCAAATCAAAATCTCATGATCAAAGCCTAAGATAATGCAACTCTACCCCAAACACTCTATCACATACATATAGGAGCATAGAGGGTTCAATCACACTTAATGAAAGGTTATAAGTTCACTTGCCTTATTTAAAGTCCCAAATCAAGCAAACTCCGAAGCTCTCTCCTTTCTACGATACTTTAAATCACCAAAACCTATTCAAATATAGCATCACAATCACATAACATGTCACGACCCAAAATGGAGTCATCACTAAAATTTCACTTAATTTCCAAACCCAACAATAAAATTGCACTAGAAGGAGAAAAATCTAATAGATAAATAGTCACCACAAAAAATCATATCCCAAAACCTGGTGTCACGAGTGTAAAGAGCATCTAATAACAAAACTAGTGAAATCAGTACATCTCAGTCTTTGAATAGAAATAAAGACAACAAAACTAAGATAGAATTTAATGGTAACTCAAAGCCCTAAATCTCATCACTAGATTTGGATAATCAACTGCTCGAGTGAATCAACCACCACGTGGAAATCCCTGGTTGGAATTTGTAGGGGGAGAAGGAAGTAGGGGTGAGTACACATAATATGTACCCAACAGATTTAACCGACTGGGAATTAAAAATTGAATAAAGTATGAAATAATCTAGGAACACTTCTACCTGCAACAGGAAAACCAGTCCGGCATCGGTGCCACCAATTTACACAGAACGACGCAAATAAAGTAAACATATAATCTAAAATAAGCCAATCCAAAATAACCACAAGTAGTATAAGGATATGGTATGCAATGCAATGCAATGTAAGGTGGTATCAAGACCATTGCACAACTTGTCGTATACACCCCCGTCGAGCTAAGGCTCAATAGACTAAATGGACCCATGGGAACTTCGCATGCCATATATTTCAATCATAATATATCAACTACCTTGCCACCTAGCTTGTAGTCAAGGACTTATGATATGAATTACAATGTATCAGCCGCCTTGCCACCTAACTCGTGGTCAAGGGTTTTAAAAAAAAATAGTTTCACAGTTCACCATTTCTCAATATGTCATGACATGTAATATGAGGATGCATGCAATAAAGACACAAAGATGGATACCAAGATATATGAGTTCTCTTTTTGGCTAAGTAAAGTCCATGTGTTATTTCATCTCCTACGTGTCTCATTAGTTGTGTAACCTAATCTCTTTATTGTGCATTGTCTTATATGACTGTTTATATGTCACTTGTTATATCTATAGTCCTACAACTCAAAAGATTATGACCACTAAAAGAATCATCTCAAAAGTAAATAAAAGATAAA
>JBCEWC010021006.1:0-10662 GCA_038996855.1 Solanum aculeatissimum | reverse complement strand
ACTAACCCCTTGGTATAATTTTTCAGGAAAGTTGGTGTCGACCCTTGGGGAGCACAAGGAACCGTGGGCTAACACCCACAAAAAACTACCGAAATCGCCTGCTTCCTGTTCCTGGACCATAAAATCCAACAAGGCCATATCAAACCCCCCCGGTCCACCTATACCTCTTGTCTGGCTTGTTACAAACACCTTGGTATAATTATTTGGAAAATTTGGTCTCGAGCACCTAGCAATGGAAGGAACCGTGGGCTAACACCCATAAAGAATTGCCAAAATTGTCTATTTCCTAATCCTTGGCCCGTAAAATCCTACCAGGCCATCTTCAACCCCGCTGGGCTAGCTGGGCATCTTGTTTGGATTATTACGGACTCCTCGGTATTATTATTTGAGCAATTTGGATCCGAGCCCCGGAAAAGGCTAGGAATCGTTGGCTAATACCCAAGAAAAATTGCCAAAATTATCTATTTTCTGTTCCTTGACACATAAAGTCCTACCAGGCTATCTCCAACACCGTTGGGGCCCCTGGGCCTCTTGCATGACTTTTTAAGGACTCCTTCGTATATTATTTTGGAAAAATTTTCCCCGAGCCACGGGCAGCGCAAGGAACTGTGGGCTAACACCCTCAAACAATTGTGCTAATTTCCTGTTTCCTGTTCCTTGGCCCATAAAATCATACTAGGCCATCTCCTACTCTGATGGGCCACCTAGGCCTATTTCTTGGATTTTTACGAACCTCTCAGTAAAATGTTTTGGTAAAGTTGGCCCCGAGCCTTGGGCAGTGCAAGGAACTTTGGGCTAACAACTATGAAAAAGTGCTGAAATCGCCTGTTTCTTGTTCCTTGGCCCATAAAATACTACAAGGCCATCTCCAATCCGTCGGGCCACCTGGGTATCTTTCCTAGCTCATTACAGACCCCTCAATATAATATTTCAAGAAAGTTTGTCCCGAGCCCCGGGAAGCTCCAGGAACTGTGGGCTAACACCCATGAAAAATAGCCAAAATCACTTATTTTCTGTTCCTTGGCCCATAAAATACTACCAGGCCATCTCCAACCCCTCCTGTCTACTTGGGCCTCTTGCCTGGCTCATTATGGACCCCTCGGTATAATGTTTTAAGAAAGTTTGCCCCGAGCCCCGGGCAGCGCCAGGAACTGTGGGCTAACACCCACAAAATATTGTTGAAATCGTTTGTTTCCTGTTTCTTGACCCATAAAATCCTACCAGACCATCTCCAACCCCTCTGGGCTAGTTGAGTCTCTTTCCTGACTCATTACGGACCCCTCAGTATAATATTTAGATAAAGTTGGCTCTGAGACCTGGGCATTGTCAGGACCGTGGCCTAACACCCACTAAAAACTATCTAAATCGTCTGTTTCCTGTTCCTTGGCACATAAAATACTACTAGGCCATCTCCAACACCGCCAAGACACCTTGAACTCTTGTTTGGATCATTACAGATCACTCAGTATAATGTTTCGCGAAAGTTGGCCCTGAGCCCCTGGTAGCGCCAGGAACCGTGGGCTAACACCGACGAAAACTATCAAAATTGCCTATTTGCTGTTCCTTGGCCCATAAAATACTACAGGTCATCTCCAACCCTACCAGGACACCTAGGCATCTTTCTTGGTTTGTTACAGACTCCTCGGTATAATTTTTCAGAAAAGTTTTCCACGAGCGTCGGGTAACGCCAAGAACTGTGAGCTAAAACCCACAATAAACTACTAAAATTGTTTATTTCTTGTTATTTGGACCATAAAATCCTACCACACCATCTCAAATAATGTCAGGTAAGTTAGACCTCTTGCTTAGCTTGTTACGGACCCCTCGATATTATTTTTTGGGAAATTAGTACCCGAGCCTCGGGCAACACCAGTAACCTTGGGCTAACACCCATGAAAAATTGCAAAAATCACTTGTTTTTTGCTCCTTGGCCCATAAAATCCTACCAGCCCATCTCCCACCCCGTCGATCCATGTGAGACTCTTTCTTGGCTTGTTAAGGACCCCTCAGTATATGTTTTTGGGAAAGTTGGCCGCGAGCCCCGGGCAACGCCAAGAGCCGTGGGTTAATACCCACAAAAAAACTATCCAAATCGCATGTTTCCTGTTCCTTGGCCTATAAAATCCTACCAGGTCATCTCCAACCCATCCAAGCTAGTTAGGCCTCTTTACTGTCTTCTTACAGACCACTCAGTGTAATTTTTGAAGAAATTTGGCCCAGAGCCCCAGAAAGCGCCAGGAACCGTGGGCTAACACCCACGAAAAATTTACAAAATGGCCCATGTTTTGTTTCTTGACTTATAAAATCCTACCAGGGCATCTTCAACCCCGCCAGGCCACCTGGGCTTCTTTTCTGGCTTGTTAAGGACCTCTAGACATAATATTTTTGGAAAGTTCTCCTCGAGCCCCGGAAAGCACCAAGAACCATGGTCTAACACCCCCGAAAAATGTTCCAAATCTCTTTTTTCCTGTTTCTTGGCCCATAAAATCATACTAGGTCATCTCTAACCCCGTCGGGCCACCTGGGCCTCTTGTCTAGCTTGTTACTAACCCCTCAGTAAAACTACACAAATTGCTTGTTTCCTATTCTGTGGCCCATAAAATCCTACCAGGTCATCTCCAACCCCACCGGGACAGCTAGGCCTCTTGCCTGGCTCATTACGGACCCCTAAGTATAATTTTTTGAGAAAGTGTTCCTCAAGCCCAGGACAGCGCTAGGAACCGTGGGCTAACACCCACGAAAAATTGCTGAAATTGGTTATTTCATGTTCCTTGGCCCATAAAATCCTACCAAGCCATATCCAACCCTGTCGGGCCACCTGGGCTACTTTCTTGGATCATTACTGACCCCTCGATATATGTTTTGGAAAAGTTATACCCGAGCCCAAAGAAGCAGTAGGAATCGTGGGCTAACACCCATGAAAAACTGCCCAAATCACAAATTTCCTGTTCCTTGGCCTATAAAATCCTACCAGGCCATTTGTAACCTTACCGGACTAGCTGGGTTTCTTGCCTGTCTCGTTACAGACCCCCTGGTATAATTATTTAGGAAACTTAGCTCCGAGCCCTTGGCAATGGCAGGAACCATGTGCTAACACCTAGGAAAAATAACTGAAATCACCTGTTTCCTGTTGCTTGGCTCATAAAATCCTACCATGCAATCTTCAACCCCACCGAGACATTTGGGCCTCTTGAGTTGCTTGTTACAGACCACTCGATATAATTCTTCTTGAAAGTTAGCCCCGATCCCTTGGTAGCAGATAGAAAGTGGGCTAACACCCATGAAAAACTATTAAAATCGCCTATTTTCTGTTTCTTGGCCCATAAAATCCTACCAGGCCATGTCCAATCCTGCCGGGATAGCTAGGCCTCTTTCCTAGCTTGTTATGGACCCCTCAATATAACGTTTTAGTAAAATTGCCAAAATTACATGTTTTCTGTTCTTTGACCCATAAAATTCTACTAGGAAATTTTCAACCCCTCCGGGACAGCTGGGCCTCTTCTTGGCTTGTTAAGGACCCCTCGGTATAATATTTAGGGAAAGTTGGCCCCGATACCCAGGCAGTGTCAGGATCCATGGGCTAATATCCACGAAAAAATTCCCAAATCGTTTGTTTCCTGTTCCTTGGCACATAAAATCCTACCATGCCATCTCTAACTCTTTCGGGCCACCTGGGCCTCTTTCCTGGATCATTACAGACCCCTTGGTATATTATTTTATGAAATTTGACCCCGAGCCCCGGGCAACCCCAGGAACCGTTGGCTAACACCCACGAAAACCTACCCAAAATTCCCTATTTTCTGTTCCTTGGCCCATAAAATCCTACTAGGCCATCTCAAACTCTGTTGGTCCAGTTGGGTCTCTTTCCTGGCTCATTTCGGACCCGTCAGTATAATTATTTTTGAAAGTTGTCCTCGAGCCCTTGGCAGCGGCAGGAACCGTGGGCTAATACCTACGAAAAACTGCTGAAATTGCTTGTTTCTTGTTCCTTGGACCATAAAATCCTACCGGGACATCTCCATCCCTACTGGCCAAGTAGGGCCTATTTATTAGCTTGTTACGGATCCCTTAGTATAATTATTTGTGAAATTCGGCCCTGAGCCCCGGACAACACCAGGAACTGTAGGCTAACACCCATGAAAAATTGCAAAAATCATCGATTTCTTATTCCTTGGCCCATAAAATCCTACCAGGTCATCTCCAACCCTGTCGGGCCACCTGGACCTCTTTCTTGGCTCGTTATGGGTCCCTCAATATAATTATTTAGGAAAGTTTTCCCCGATCCACGAGCAGCGCAAGTAACTGTGGGATAACACCGACAAAAAACTACTAAAATTACCTGTTTCATGTTTCTTGGCCCTTAAAATCCTACCAGACAATCTCCAATCCTGCCGGGACATCTGGACCTCTCTATTGGATCATTACAGACTCCTCAATATAAGTTTTTGGAATAGTTGGCCCCGAGCCCCTGGCAGCGCCAGGAACCATGGGCTAACACCCACAAAATATTATCAAAATCGTCAGTTTCCTATTCTTTTTCCCATAAAATCCTACCAGGCCATCTCCAACCCTGTTGGGCCACCTGGGCCTCTTTCCTAGTTTATTCCAGACCATTCGGTGTAATTTTTTGGAAAGTTAGCCCCGAGCCCTGGGCAACGCTAGGAACCACGGGCTAACACCCATGAAAAACTACCCAAATTATTTTTTTCCTATTCCTTGGCCCATAAAATCCTACTAGGCCATCTCCAACCCCACCGGGACACCTAGGACTCTTGCCTATCTTGTGACAGATCCCTCTATATAACGTTTTGAGAAAGTTGTCCCCGAGCCCCAAGCAGCGCTAGGAACCATGGGTAAACACCCATGGAAAATTGCCCAAATTTTCTGTTTCCTGTTTTTTTGGCCCATAAAATTGTACTAGGCCATCTACAATATCTTGGCGATAGCTAGACCTCTTACCTTGCTTGTTACGGACCCCTCGATGTGATTTTTTTAGAAATTTTCCTCGAAACTTGGTTAGCGCCGTATAATTGTTTAGGAAAGTTTTGCACGAGACCCGAGCAGCGCCATGAACCGTGGGTTGACACCCATTAAAAACAACTGAAATCGCCTATTTCCTATTCCTCGGCCCATAAAATCCTACCAGACCATCTCTAACCTTGCTGGGCCACGTGGGCCTCTATCTTGGTTTGTTACAGACCCCTCAGTATATTTTGTTATAAAAGTTGGCCCTGAGTCCCTAGCAGCGGCAGGAATCGTGGGCTAACACCCACGAAAAACTTACGAAATTGCATGTTTCCTGTCCTTGGCATATAAAATCCTACCAGGCCATCTCCAACCCCGCCAGGCTAGCTAGGCTCTTTATTGGATTGTTACAGACCTCTCGGTATAATGTTTTAAGAAGTTTGGCCTAAATCCCCGAGCAACGCAAAGAATCGTGGGCTAACATCCACGATAATTTGCCAAAATCGCTTGTTTCATGCTCCTTGGCCTATAAAGTCATACCAGGCCATCTCAAATCCCATCGAGCCACCTATGACTCTTGCTTGGCTCGTTAAGGACCCCTCAGTATATTATTTTGGGAAAGTTGGCCCCTAGCCCTGGGTAGTGCCAGGAACCGTGGGCTAACACCCATGAAAAATTGCCCAATTCGACTGTTTCTTATTTCTTAGCCCTTAAAATCCTACCAGGCCATCTCTAACCCCTACCGGGCCACCTGGGCCTCTTTCTTGTCTTGTTACGGACCCCTTCGTATAATATTTTGGGAAAGTTAGTCACAGGCAGCACTAGGAACCGTGGGCTAACTCCCACGAAAAACTGTCAAAAATGTCTATTTCCTATTCCTTGGACCATAAATTCCAACCCCATAAGGACCGCTGGGCCTCTTGCCTGGTTCATTAAGGACCCCTCGTTATGATCTTTTTAGAAAATTGACCCCGATCCCGGGGCAGCGTCAGGAACCATGGGCTAACACCCGCGAAAAACTATTGAAATCGCCTATTTCCTGTTCCTTGGCACATAAAATCCTACAAAGCCATATAAAACCCTATAAATCCATTTGGTCCTCTTGGTTGTCTCATTACGGACCCCTCAATATAATATTTTGAGAAATTTGGCCCCAAGACCCAAGCAGCGCCAGGAACCGTAGGTTAACACCCATGAAAAATTACCAAAATAGCCTATTTCCAGTTCCTTGGCTTATAAAATCCTACCAGGTCATCTCCAACCCCGATGAGCCACCTGGGCCTCTTGGCTTGTTAAGGACCTATTGATATAATATTTTGGGGAAGTTGGTCTCGAATCCCAGGCAGCACCAAGAATCACGGGCTAACACCCAAGAAACACTTCCAAAATCTCCTTTTTCCTATTCCTTGGCCCATAAAATTATAGTAGGCCATCTCCAACTCCACCTGGGCCTCTTGTATGGCTTGTTACGGACCCCTCAGTATTATTTTTCATGAAAATTAGCCCTAAGCCCCGGGCAGCGCCAGGTACTGTGGGCTAACACCCATGAAAAATTGCCCAAATAGCTTGTTTCCTATTCCTCTTTCCAGGATCATTACGGGCCCCTCGATATAATTTTTCAGGAAAGTTAGACCCGAGACCCGGGAAGAACTAAGAACCATGGGCTAACACCCATGAAAAATAGCCCAAATCATCTGTTTCCTATTCCTTCGCACATAAAGTCCTACCAGGCCATCTCCAACCCCATCGGGCTAGTTGGGTCTCTTGCCTGGCTCGTTACAGAACCCTTAGTAAAATTTTTCAGGAAAGATGGCACTGAGCCCTTGGCTGGGGCAGGAACCATGGGCTAACACCCAGGAAAAACTGTTGAAATCTCCTGTTTCTTGTTGCTTAGCTCATAAAATCCTACCAGGTCATCTCCAACCTTGCCAAGACACCTAGGCCTCTTTCCTAACTTGTTACGGACCACTCGGTATATGTTTTCATGAAAGTTGACCCCAATTCCTTGGCAGCATATGGAACAGTGGGCTAACACCCATGAAAAACTATTGAAATTGCCTATTTCCTGTTCCTTGACCCATTAAATATTACGAGGATATCTTCAACCCCGCGAGGGCAGCTGGGCCTATTTCCTAGCTCATTACGGACCCCTAGGTATAATATTTTGGGAAATTTTGCCCCAAGCCCCAGACAACGACAGGAACTATGGGCTAACACACAGGAAAAATTGCAAAAATTACCTGTTTCCTTTTCCTTGGCCCATAAAATTCTACCAGGCCAGTTCCAACCCTGTCGGGCCACTTGGGCTTCCTTCCTGGTTTGTTGAGGACCCCTCGGTATGATTTTATTGGAAAGTTGGCCTCGAGCCCTGGGCAATGCAAGGATCTGTGGGCTAACACCCATGAAACACTTCCAAAATTGCCTGTTTCTTGTTCCTTGGCCCATAAAATCCTACCAGGTCATCTCTAACTTCGCCGAGCCACCTAAGTCTCTTGCCTGGATAGTTACATACCCCTAAGGATATTATTTTGTGAAAGCTATCCCTGTGCCCCTGGCAACCCCAGGAACCGTAGACTAACACCCACTAAAAACTACCCAAATTGCCTGTTTCCTGTTCCTTGGCCCATAAAATCCTACTAGGCCATCTACAACCCCGTCAGTCTAGATGGATATCTTTTTTGGCTTGTTACGAACCCCTCAGTATAATTTTTTGAGAAAGTTGTCCTCGAGCCCTTTGCCGCAGCAGTAACCGTGGGCTAACAAACACAAAAAACTATTAAAATTATTTATTTCCTATTTCTTGAACCATAAAATACTACCAGGCCATCTCTATTCCCGTTGGCTCAACAGGGCCTCTTTCTTGGCTTGATACGGACCCTTTGGTGTAATCTTTCATGAAATTTAGCCCTAAGACCCGGGCAGCGCTAGGAACCGTGGGCTAACACCCACAAAAACTTGTCAAAATTGCCTATTTTATGTTCCTTGACCGATAAAATCCTACCAGGTCATCTCCAACCCCGTCGAGCCACCTGGGCCTCATTTCTGGATCATTACAAACCCCTCGATATAATTATTTAGGAAATTTGGACCTAAGCCTCGGGCAGCACAGGAACCATGGGCTAACACTGCCAAAAAATTATAAAAATAGCCTATATCCTTTTCTTTAGCCCATAAAATCCTACCCGACCATATTTAACCCCGCCAGGACACTTAAGCCTCTGTCTAGGATCGTTAAGGACCCCTTGGTATGATTGTTTAGAAATTTTGGCCCCGAGACCCGGGAAGCACCAAGAACCGTGAGCTAACACCCACAAAACACTGCCCAAATCGCCTATTTTTTGTTTCTTGGCCCATAAAATCCTACCAGGCCATCTCCAGCCCAGCCAGGCCACCTGAACCTATTTCCTGGCTCATTAAGGACCCCTAGTATAATTATTTGAGAAAGTTGGCCCCAAGCTCGAGGTAGTGCCAGGAACCATGGGCTAACACCCACGAAAAACTTCCCAAATCACCTGTTTTCTGTTACTTGACCCATAAAGTCATACCAAGTCATCTTCAACCTCGTTGGGCCGGCTGGGCCTTTTGTCGTGTTTGTTACAGACCTTTCAGTATTATTTTTCAGGAAAGTTTACCCCGGGAAGCACCAGGAACCATGGGCTAACACCCATGAATGAAATCACTTATTTTCTGTTCCTTGACCCATAAAATCCTACCAAGTCATCTCCAAACCCACCTGGTTACCTAGGCCTCTTGCCTGGATCATTATGGACTCCTCAATATAATTGTTTGGTAAAGTTTTACCGAAGCCCCGAACATCCCCAGGATCTGTGGGCTAACATCCACGAATAACTGCCCAAATCACTTGGGCCTCTTGTCCACGAACCCCTTGTTATAATTTTTCAAGAAAGTTTGTGCCCAGCCCTGGGAAGCACAAGGAACCGTGGGCTAACACCCATAAAAAACTACCGAAATTGCCTGTTTCCTCTTTCTTTTTCCATTAAATCAAAACAAGGTCATCTCAAACCCTGTCGGGCCACCTAGGCCTCTTTCCTGGCTTGTTATAGACCCCTCAATATAATTATTTGGAGAATTTGTCCTCGAGCGCTTGGAAGTGGCAGGAACAGTGGACTAATACCCATGAAAAACTGTCAAAATTACCAATGGTCCTAATCCTTGGCCCATAAAATCCTACCAGGCCAGATAGGACTCTTTCTTAGTTCGTTACGGACCCCTTGATATTATTCTTCGAGCAATTTTGATCTGAGCCCGGGCAGCGCCAGGAATCGAGGGCTAACACCATAGAATAATTACCAAAATTGCCTATTTTCTATTCCTTGGCACATAAAATCCTACCAGACCATCTCTAACCCCGTTGGACCCCCTGGACCTCTTTCTTGACTCGTTAAGGACCCCTCAGTATATTATTTTTGGAAATTTAGCCTTGAGCCCCGGGTGGCGCCACGAACCTTGGGCTAATACCCACGAAATATTGCCAAAAGGGTTTATTTTTAGTTCGTTGGCTTATAAAATCCTACCAGGCCATCTCCAACCCCGCTAACCCACCTGGTCCTTTTGCCTGGATCGTTAAGGACCTCTCATTATAAATATTTGGGAAGGTTGGCCTCGAGCCTTGGGCAGCGCCAGGAAACGTGGGTTAACACCTACGAAAAACTGCCCAAATCTCCTTTCTCCTGTTTCTTGGCCCATAAAATTCTACCAAGCCATTTCCAACCCCCTAGGTCCACTTGGGTTACTTTACTAGATCATTACAGACCCCTCGATATAATATTTTGGAAAAGTTGGACCCGATCCCTGAGAAACACTAGGAATCGTGGGCTAACACCCATGAAAAACTACCCAAATCACCTGCTTCCTATTCCTTGGCCCATAAAATCCCACGAAACCATCTCTAACCTCGTTGTTCCAGCCGGGTCTCTTTCCTGGCTCATTCTAGACACCCTGATATAACTTTTAGGGAAAATTGACTCCGAGCCCTTGGCAACGACAGGAACCATGGGCTAACACCCAGGAAAAATAACTGAAATTGTCTGTGTTTGTATTGCTTGGAACATAAAATCCTACAAGGAAATATCCAACCCCGCCAGGACACCTGGACCTTTTGAATGGCTCATTACGGACCACTTGATATAATTTTTCTTAAAAGTTGGCCCCGATCCATTGGCAGCAGATGGAACCGTGGGGTAACATCCACGAAAAACTATCAAAATTGTCTGTTTCCTGTTCCTTGGCCCATAAAATCCTACCAGGCAATCTCCAACCCCATCAGGATAGATGACCCTCTTTCCTAGCTTGTTACGGACCCCTCAGTATAAATTTTTGGGAAATTTGTCCCCGAGCCACAGGCAATGCCAGGAACCATGGGCTAACACACACGAAAAATTATCAAAATTAACTGTTTCTTGTTCCATGGCCCATAAAATTCTACTAGGCTATTTCCAACCCCACCAGGACAGCTGGGCCTCTTCCTGGCTTGTTAAGGACCCCTCAGTATAATTTTTGGGAAAAGTTGGCCCCGAGCCCCAAGTAGCATCAAGGGCTCGGGGCCAACTGTTCCTTGGCACATAAAATCCTACCATGCCATCTCTAACTCCGCCAGGCCACCTGGGCCTCTTTCCTAGCTCGTTGTTGATCTCTCGGTATATTATTTTCTGAAAGTTAGCCCCAAGCCCGAGGCAA
>JBCEWC010021005.1:0-10663 GCA_038996855.1 Solanum aculeatissimum | reverse complement strand
AAGTTAAAGGCTAGTAAGAGTCAAATATTTTTAAGATACATTCTAGAACATGGATACATAAGGAAAGATGTGAGTGGGATTGGAGAAAGGCGAGTGAGAGATCTAGTGTATCCCAAATACATGTGAATCACGCTTGAATATAGTATATCTGGAACCAATTATACCTAATTTTTACCTCATATATTTGAGATAGATATAATGTATTTGGAACAAATGACACCTAATTTTTATCTCATATATTCAAATCACGCTTGTATGTCTATGTATAATTGTTTTAAAATCTCATATATTGATAATTTTGAAAAAATATGGAGAGAAAATATAATATTTGTTTACCTTATTTAATATAGCGATCGTTGTAATACTTGAGAAATGAAATAGTGTTTAATTAATTATAGCATCCTTTCTTGTATGACTATTATTTTATTGTCTCATTTATAATATCACGATTATCATGAACCTACATTTTTACTCTTATATTTACTTTTTTAAAATTCTACTTTCACTATTTTTATTATTTTATTATTGAATATTCTAAAGTCTCTCAAAAGGTCAAACTTTCTACATTATGCAAAATCTATTATTGTGTGCTTATAAAAATGTCAAATTTATTTTTTGGTGTCTTCTTACAATTTCAAGCACCAAAAATCAACACTACTTTAGTATCACTATATCAACTTATTCAGCGCAACACTATTTTGATATCATAATTTTTTAATCGAATTCTCTTATTCTAACTCTATTTATATATTTTTCATTGAAAATTTATATTATTTACATTCGTACGTTTTTACTCCATAAAGTTTGCGAGTATCCCACCTCTCTACACCTCTTTTGTAGGATTACACTATTATATTATAATTATTTAATTTATATACGAGGCCTCTCTATGAAGTTTAACTTTCGGCCCCAAAACTTGTTGAAACAACCCTGAAAACATAATAATTCTATTACTGCTAAAAAAGGAACCTCTCAAATTTTGGGCCCTGAGGCAAGTATTTTAGTTTCTTCAGTTTAGAGCCAACCCTGAAATTTGAATCAAAGTTATTGAAGGTCCGTTATTGAATCCGCCAAACTAGCAACCCATATTCTCTCCGTTCGTATGGCGGCCCCATTTCTCTTTAAGGGTATGTTTGGTATGAAGGAAAATGTTTTCTATGAAAAATATTTTCTTGGACATTTTTCATGGAAAATAATTTTTTTTCTAACTTATTTTCTCATGTTTAGTTGGTGAATGGAAGATATTTTTTATTGTTTGGTTGATGAATGAAAATGTTTTTCAGAAATATCTTTTATTTTGGATTAGCGAGTAGAAAATACTTTTTAGAAAAATAGTTTTTGACATGAAAATCAATCCCAATAATCGAATTCGATCCAAATAATTGATCCAAAATTCAATTTCGCGATTAGACCTAGGACCTGACCACGACATTCAAACTTGGACACGATCGACCAATTTAGAATCCGACCATGTCACTCGAATCAATACTCGACTTTCAAATCAATATCCGATCCCGACACTTGATGCAGAACCCAACTTTCAAATCGAAGATCAACTTTATTTTCGATCTAAAATTCGACTTCCAAATCTAGATTCAACCCTAACTCTTGAACGAGAACTAGACCACACCCGACCCAGACACAAATTTCAAATCAAATTTGATTTTTTAAAAAAGAATAATAATTTTTTGGGGTTGGGGGGTTGGGTAGGGCTAGTAGGGGGGAGGGGTAGGGATCGAGCAAAAAAAAAAAATTCAAAAATTTGAAATATTTTTCATAGTATAATTTTTTTTAAAAATTTGGCGTGGGGACTGGTCGGGGTAGAAATGGGATAAGAAAAAAATATTGTAATTTGAAATTAGAGGAGAGTTTTGAAAAATATTTTTCCTACTTTTTGAAGAAGAGTCATTTTCTGAAGAAAATAAATTGATTTGAAAAACTTTTTCCAAACATTTAAGTCAACCAAACATGAAAAGATTGAAAATGTTTTCCTCTTATACCAAACACACCCTAAGTCTTTATCTTAGAAATAACTTTCTTGCAAGTTGCAAGACTAGATGAATTTTGGACTTATTCAAATATTGCTGATAGTTTTTTGAAAATAAACTATTCTTTCACGTGTATCTCAGAGAATGTAGGCAACAAGTTTGAATATAATCCTTACCGCAAATACTTGTGTGATAAATATGGAGAATAAAAACCAACTGGTACTCGTAAAGAAACGAACACGCTGATAGATCCACGAATGCACTCTCAATTCCATTTTGCTAGTATACAAATACAAAAATAAAGGAATCAACAAGGATACATTAGTGTATGAAGACACAAAACCCAGCAAGGGAGGTGAACCATACACATGTATATGTACGTCGCACTGTTCCATCTCCAAAGAGACTCAACCCAGTTCCACAAGTCACCAACTCTTGCATTCTCATGACCTACTAATGTTCCCTTCCACAAATAATAAGCTACAGGAGGAAAAACAACAAATATCAATACTAAATTGCATGCTGCCCTGAGAAATGACTTCAAGGTTTTAGCTTTAGCATCGATCCTCAATGGTCTAGCCATTAAACATATAGGGACCAGCATAAGAGCGCCGATTTCTGCAGCTGCAAAGTTTATCACAGACATTATGCAAAGTCCAGTACAGGCAGCGGCAATTGTGACTGATTTCAAAAGAGTCCATTCCATTCCTTGAGTTTGTTTCATGTGTAGCAGAGAAAAGGAGGAACCCAGAATCGCTTGCAAGATCAAGAGGGTCAATGCTGAAAGGACAATCCAGATTAAGAGGTTGGTCAGAGGTGGTGAATCTTGTACTAGAGACAGAAAATGTGGAAGTAATGTTACAACGGCACCCCAAAAGTGGACAATAAGCACCGTCTTCGCTGCATGAAGCCATCTCCAGGATCGAAATGTGATGGCTGGGATATCAGAAGAACCTGGAGAAGATGTGACCTTGTTTTCCACTCCAGAACTCCTTATGGTAGAATCAGCAAAAAGTGAAGCTGCGACCATTGGTAGAGGAGCAACAAGCAAGGCAAATGGTATCATATAGACTCCAACTGACACAAATTTATTAGGAGATGTCAAAAGATAAAGAAAAAATGACTGGTGAAACTTCTCAAGCAGATTATTTACAGAACGGATCACTCCTTCAACCAATCTGCAATAAGATAAGAAATATTTAAGACAAATCAGCTGTACAATTAATACAATATACAGGGTGGAGGGGAGGGGAGAGATGCCCAATCATTAACAAACAAAAAACCACTTCTAGGTGTGTATACTAAAGTACTCACAAGCTGGAAACGTCTCTCTTCTCCCACATCTTCTTCTCTTTTTCTCATCCTCTACTATTGGTCTAATCATCGGTATGGAGAATAGACTCTATTTAAGATCGGGGGGGGGGGGGTCTTATGATATTACAGAACCAAAAACCATTTCTGAAACTTGGTTCGACTAGGTGGAGGTATCGAAAAAGTCAATCAGAAGAATGGTGTTATGTAGAGGAACACTACTGTGGATCTGCAAGAGATTAAAGGAGGCATCTGATATTAAAGGCAAGGTGTTCAAGTCTTGGAGATGCAGGATGGTCTCGACCCATATTTATTGCTCCCAAAAGTTCAATAAATTTGGCAGATACATTTCTATCAT
The DNA here is from genome assembly GCA_038996855.1 of Solanum aculeatissimum. Taxonomy (NCBI): domain Eukaryota; kingdom Viridiplantae; phylum Streptophyta; class Magnoliopsida; order Solanales; family Solanaceae; genus Solanum; species Solanum aculeatissimum. The sequence goes on along the minus strand of JBCEWC010021005.1, from coordinate 7,006 downwards.
CGCTGTAAAAGAAAAGACCAGAACAGTGATCATTATCCCAGAAAACACATTTAAGGAGAGTTTGGCTAGTAAAGTGGAAAGTTTTATAAGCAGGAAATTAGAGGACCAGAGAGCAATTATTACATCTGGGGATATTATACAAAATGATTTCAAAGGTAGAGGAAGTTACAAAGAAGCTTTACAAGAAAGTAAATGGTCTAGGAAGAATATTGAGAAGCCTCTGCTACAATCTTCGAGTTGGGAAGACAGAGCTACTGCGTAGGTATCTTGTAGGCAGATTCAGCGGAGGAGAAACTATGTAAATACGTGTCATCCATGACTTGACATAAGAAAAGGTTAGTAATTGTCCATGTGTCATTACTAGCCAAAGCAACTTGGCAAGGAGTGACACTTGACTATCACTCCCAATGGCTATATATATAGCCTTATACAAGAAAGAAAGATAGTGAAAATACATTGAAAATTTAGCATATTTTATATTTATAATTTCCCTCTCTGTATATCTTTTAATATTAGCTTTTATAACACGTTATCAGCACAAAACTGTGTCCCGTTCAAACTACTTTAGACAGGTAAAAAGGGTAAGACTTTAATATTTATAAAAATGTCTAATATTACTAAACTTGAATTTACTGTTCTGGATATATCGGGCAAGGGCTATTCATCGTGGGCACTAGATGCTGAAATCCATTTGGATGCGATGGGTCTGGTAGACACCATCAAAGAAAAAAATCAGGCATTCAGCCAAAACCATGCCAAAGCTATGATCTTTCCCCGCCAGATAGTGAAGAAGACTGAAAAGAGACTAGACAGATGGAAAGCACAGTACATTTCCATTGGTAGTAGACACATCCTTATCAACACAGTCCTAGATTCTCTCCCAACATACGTTGTTATGTCTCTTTTCACACTACCTGCTAAAGTGGCTAAGAAATTGGACAAACTTAGGAGAGACTTCCTTTGGCATGGCTGCAAAGAGATCAAGGGTTACAAACTGGTCAAATGGAAGACAATTTTGCATGGAAAAGATAAAAAGTGGTTTGGGCATCAGAGATTTGAGGAAGCATAACAACCTTTTCAAGAAATGGTTGTGGAGATATACTGAAGAGAGGCAATATGGAGAGGATGGATTTTGGTGTAGTAAGGTAAGCACAGATACATATGGAGTGGGAGTTTGGAGAGCTATTAGAAACTTATGGCCCAAGCTAGAACCAAGCTTACACATCAAGGTGGGGGATGGAAGGAGAACTGGATTCTAGTGGGATGTATGGATCAAACAAACCCCTCTAAAGGAACTGTTTCCTGATCTATTTACTTTGTGCACCAATTCTAAGGCAATGGTCAGTGATGGATGAACAAAACAAGGTTAGAACCTTTATTTCAGAAGGCTTTTAAATGATTGAGAAATAAAGAGAGTAGCCAAATTGTTGGAGGAAGTGAGGGATTTTGTAGGCACCAATACTGCCAAAGATGCAGTAAGATGGTATCACATTGAGGATGGGATCTACACAGTTAGCAAGACATACAAGGAGTATAATCTACAAAGGAGTAAATACCAGAGTTTATGGAAACAAATATGGAGGAATTCAACACCAGCAAAAGTTAGGTGTTTTACCTGGTTAGTCATCAAAAAGACATGCTTGACACATGAAGTTTTGAGGAGGAAAGGAAAGTTCATACTTCTTTGGTGCTCCTTATGTGGGAAGACAAGGGAAACTAATAGTCACCTATTCTTACACGGTACTTTCACAACACAAATCAGGTCCATGTTTCTCAACCTTTCAGAAGTGAAATGGACTATGCCAGAACATACAACCGATTTACTAAGTTGACGGATCAGGAGAGGAGGTAGCAAGAGGCAGAAGACTTGGTGGGATTTAATTCCACATTGCATTTGGTTGACAGTGTGGATGGAGAAGAATAATAGGAGTTTTAAAGATATATCCAATTCCATTCATAAGGTTAAATGGAATTGCATTGTATCTCTATATTTTTGGTGTAAAGAGATCAGATTAGAGGATTCTGATCAACTTTTAGAATTCTTAGGATCCTTGTGAGTATTGCTCTTTTCTAATTTTCTAAAGGTCTCCTGCATATCCTTAATGCTGAAGAATACAATGTTACCAATTATAAAAAACCACTTCTAGTGTTCCAATCAGTTCTGGGATCCCCTAAAATGACCATCCCTCAATAGTAATAGCACACCTTATCCCATTTTGTCCTTTTTATTATTACTTGTAAGTCCATGTTTGTCCTTTCAAAAAGAGTTTAAATAACCCTGGAACTAAAAATAAAGTTTATCCCCAGAAAGTAAGATAACATCGAAGATTTTTCGAGGGTTAAGCGTTAAAAATGGTAAGAAGTGAAGAACATGCTTCTTCAGAGTGATGCAGACGATTTACAAAGATTACCAAACATAAAATATTTTACAGTATTTATTACTATTAAGCTGAAATTAATGCTACTAACTCAAACCTCAAACATACAAAAATGAAAATATCTATACCAACTCCTCAAAGAAACACCATTACATATGATTTCAAAAAGGTGTCATAAGATGACATCAACCACAGATAATTTTTCAATTTCAATTATTCAACCATAAAAGAAATAATTTGCCGCACCCAATTTCATATAAGATTACTTTAGTAATCTACTTTAAAAGTTGGAACAAAAAGGAAAAAAATAAAAAAGAAGCCCTGAACTCAGAGTAGCAGCAGAAAAGGACTTGCACATTGGATGAAAAGGAAAGTCATATATTTAAAGGAAAAAACTAAGAAAATCAGGAGAGGAGCATTAGTAAAAGAACGGATGTCACAAATTTGAGATGAATAAGAGGACAACAAATATAACATTCGATCATAAACGAGAGATGAATCCTATTACTCAAATAGAAATATGTCATTTTCCCCCCTATAGTTTTTAATTTTTACACTGAGATTTGAAGACCCACCTTTTCTTGTTTAGAATGGTAACAATTCTTATTCAGATCATTATTGACTAAACGCATACTTCTCTTAAGCACACATGGATTCACCCATCAAGCAATAATCCCCCGCTTTGTATGCTTTTTGTCACTAAGAAGTAGATTTTAATAACACTGGGGGAGGGAAGGGCATCAAATACTGACCTGCCACCTTGTAAAAGTAACTCGTTTGGTCGGCTTTTGTAGTTTGCTAAACGTTTTGATGAGATTTCCATAGTAATGGCATCAACTTGATAATCTCGAAAAACACCATGAGGACCTGTGGGAACGCCCAGTGCCTAAAACAAAGTAACAGTTGAAACATATGTTCAGAAATCCAACAGAGTAATATACCTAACTTTCAGATGTACAAAGACTAATTTTTTTTTTATTGAAATGTTTTATGTGATTGAAACTTGTAACCATCCAACTGGAAGGACACACAATCCGACCACCACCAACCCACAATTCTGCTTCTGGAGTTTTTTTTGGGGTGGGGGTGGATGGTTTGAAAGCATGTACCAGTAGAAGTGTTACCTCACAGGTGCTAATAAAGAAGTGTCACATTGAAGTATATACCTGATTATATAATGAGCTAGCAAGTGTAGCAGTGCCTTCAATATATTCTGCAACAGAAATACCAAAGTTCCATTGGGGATTCAAACTTCTAGCCACTGTGCCCAGTTTGTGAAACAGTTCAGCCAGACTTCTCAACCACCAAGAGTCAAGCAATGACCCTAATTTCTCAACCTTCACCCGTAATCTCTGCCCGTTTACAGCCAAATAGTTCACAATATTGATCAGATCAAGGTTTGGCATCTGTCCATTGGATGCTTCAGCATATAAATTAAGAACATCTCTCTCTGCTTTCTCACTGCCATCTGTCACCTTTATGACAAGGGCAGCAGCCATTGTGCCAGCACGTAGAAAATCATTGTGTCTGTTTCTTCCTGGTATTGGGCTCACATTTGATTCAAATAGACTTTTCCCAGACCCACCAAATGATGGTGTGTGATACTCTCTTAGCCATGCAGCAACTGCAGCATATTCCCCGTGCTGTGAATCCGCAGCAAGCCATATGATATCTTTAGCTAACCACGTCACTCGAGTGAGCAGGGAGAAAATGGAGTATGCAATACCTAGTGATATAGCCTCACCAGTGCTGATCTTTACAGAATTATAAGGGGTCACCAATACAATAGCCTCCTTTCCATCACCACGTGGAGCTCTTATAAATCCAACTGTATTGACACCATAGGATGAACAAGTATGGTTCTCCTGGACTATTCCTTGATCAGGACTAGAGAAAAAATGCAGGGGGTTAAACTTATTCACTTGAGGTAGGAACTTGTGAAAATTAACTTCACCGCCCAAATCCGTAATATGTTGTGCTACCAATTCTTGAATTCCTCTACATACATGAAAACAAAGGAATGATTCAGTTTTAGATATAGAGTAGAATAAAGGTGTCAAAACTACAGATAAACAAAAACATAGACATGAACTTCTTTTACTCCCCCCAAGACACCTCAATACTAGTACAGCGGTTTATGTTGGTGAAAAGTTTCCAGATATCAGAGAAGTCATTAGTGTCTTAATTTCCCTATTAAGTTTTCTTTTTCATAAGTAGCCTCCCTATTAAATTATTGTCTGAAGTTTCTGTTTTGTTCCATCCTCAAATTAGGAGAAGAAGAAACAAGGGGTGTAAACAGTCAGAACCTTAATTGCATATGCTATTTAGAGCTCAAAACATCGAAAGGAAACCACGTAGAATCGTTGCTATATCTAGCTTTCCCCAGCAACATAGTACAAATAGAAAAGGAAGTTCCTTATCATGTGATCAACTTGGAAGAGTACTCCTATATGAGATAATGAGAGCATACATTTTCACCAAATTAAGGACATCATAGTTTTCATTAGAAAATCTCAGTCAGCAAGGAAACAATGTTCTATTATCATACATCAACTGGTTTCTTCTACAAACCTAGTCTACATTAGAAGAAAGCAACATGGACACGTGAAGGAAAGATATTTGGCATAAATAATGTTGATGCAAGTACATACATGCTTGAGCTATCAGTTTTGAAATCAAAGCTAACGACCTTGTTCACAAACATTCTAGCCCGTGAAACGTCATCATTTGACAGCATGGGACTAGCAGAACCTGCAAAATAATGGACCAAAACCAAGGTTAAGGGGCAGACTTTTTGAACCAGTGAGCACTATAACTGGACATTCATAGAAAGAACAAGGGAAGACTTACAATGTCAACATATAACTAGCGTTCTATCAATCAACTACAAATCAATCCTACACTAGTTGGGACGGCTAGGCAATCCTCTATATTCGATCTACTTAATTCAAGCCTATTCATTCTAAAACTGAATAATTAACTTTATTCCAACTCGTATGACAAAACTCAAGAGGTAAAGTTCCTCGCATGAACGAAAACCAAAATTGAAGAACATACACAGTTCTTCTCAACTCATCATGGCAAGAGCACAATGCCATTACGACAAGCTACCGTTTACATTTTTCATGATCTAACAATACTGGACTTTGAGATTCTGAAGAAATAATTTGTGCTTACAATGCAGAAAAATGAGGAATAGCAGGATAACTGACCAGGCATGAGGGCATTTTCGGAAATGTAGGTGTTTTTGGCGAGAACAGGTAAAAGCAGCAGAGCAAAAATCCCAGCTGCGCAGCAAGCCACACTGAATACATACCAAAATGCAAGTCTAGTAAGTGAATAACTCAAAACCTTTAAGCCCTTCATTCAGATGCTTAATTGACTACTTCAAACCAAAAAAAATTAGATACAGAAAGAGTAAGCGAGTGAACCTAACGATGAAACTGTGGGAGATAAGGAAAAGACCAAGACGGATGATTGGTCGAGGCTTCGGCTTCGCTGGCTCACCATCCGCCATCGTCTCCATCGGCGTCGATAATTTCTCCTTTCTCTCTCTTCCAATTCGGATCTACTTTACACTCTTTGCTCGATTCATTGCTTCATAGGTGTCTTCAAACGACGTCGGATAAATTAGATTGGGACCCGGCCGGTCCATTGGGTTTCGGGTCAATCAACTCCCGATTCAACACTCTTTGCCGCTGATCTTTAATTTTGTTTTTTCAGCTTTTGCCCTTGTTTCAGCAATTTTCCTTTTCCTTTTTTTTTTTTTCTGAATTTGTATTTTAAATTGTTCAAAATATTGAAAGTTTTGTCGTTTTCTATAAGCGATCGATCAAATAATTACTTCTTCCGTCTCAATTTACTTGTCATATATACTAAAAATAATTATCAATTTAGATAATCAAAAGAAGTAATTATTATTTTTTAACTTTGCCCTTAGCATTAATTACTCTAAAATTAAGAGATGCATATATAGATAAAAAGTTTAATTATTGATAACGAATATATTAGTCAAACAATATTTTTAATTATTTTTTCTTAAAAGTTATGACAAATAAATTGAGACGGAGGGAATAATACTTATTAAAAAGTGATTAAAATTTAACTATCACTTCAAAAACTGACCATTCATCTATTTCTTTCCTTTAAAAAAAATAAAAGTCAAAGAAGCTATAGCTAAAAGCAAGAATTTTTTTTTTGATTTGAGAACGGTATAAGGTGAGTTTTTTATTTGTTGGTTTTTTTTATTTAAACATTTTTTTTTCTTTCAAATAAGAGTTAATGTTTATGTTTATTATCTAAAAAAGATTAGTATTGTATTAAATTATTCAAAGGTTTGACATGATTTGTAAGCGGAGTTTAATTTTGTATTTTTGTAGAGAATTTAGATATTAGTGTTATTTATCACTTGAACTTTTTTAACATGTATTTGTAAATATAGAAAAAAATAGATTTTTTTCAGCTTTATCTAATTTATTTCCAATTCCTTTTATATTGAGTTTGTCCCGCTTCTTTCACTAGTAACTTAACACATTAAACTTAAAAAATTACAAAAAAAAATAGTCCTCGTTGTATAGGCATGTATAGTCAATGTATATTTGTGTATCATAATATATATTTAGTGTATA
>JBCEWC010021004.1:0-10663 GCA_038996855.1 Solanum aculeatissimum | reverse complement strand
ATATAATATCTATAAATAGGGTCTCAATGTAATAATGTAAAAACAATTCAATAATATTTTCTCCTATATTTCTCACAGATGTAATTTAGGAGTTAAAACAGATTGGAAACAACCAAAAAACCCTTCATTTAAAAACTGTCGGACCCTTCCACGAGCCATTATTTACGGGCTGTAGGTCAAAGTATGGGTCATACTTGGCCTTCATACTTTGAGTGTCACAAACTTAGCTATTGGAAATTGCACTTCTCAAACCACGAACCAATAGTACGGTTTGTAGTTCCATTTACGGACTGTAGATCCCCTCGTAGAACCTCCCCAGACTTGGAGAAATTTCCATTCCTCAGGGCCCCTTTCACGATCAAATATACGAGCCGTAATTCCATTTACGACTCGTAAAGTCCTTCGTACCAAGACTTCCAGTGACCAAAATTTTTCACCAAGTTTAGAACCTCAACCACAAAACTTTCTACTTCCCGTGGTTCAATCCACGAGCTGTAGATTGGCTCGTAACACTAATCAGTTTCAAAATTTCATGCAACTTTTCCATTCTTTAGGTTTTTCAACATATGGGTGTTATAGTTGGGCTCTATGGGTGAAAGTTACCTATGGATGAAGGCCCACATACCTTGATGAATTTTAATGCAAGAAATCTTAATTTGGAGTAGGAAAGCTTGAACCCATAGTTGAAGTCTTCAATGGAAGCCCTGGGAGAATGGACTTGAAGAGGGAACTTGGATTTTGAAGAATGATTTAGAATGGGAGGGTTTTGGGTAGTTTAGGAAGGTCATAGGGTGCTTAGGAACCTAAAACGACGTAGTTAGGACTTAGATGGGTAGGAAAAGACCAGAAAAACCTTAATTAAAAACTGCCGGGCAGGTGCTACGAGACCCTCTACGGTCCATAGATCCAAATTACGGACCGTGGAGTGCGTCCGTGAAAATCAGAGTAAAATTTCAGGTTGCAGATGAGGATCCACGAAACCCCTTTCGACGGACCGTGGTTCCATGTACGGTCCATAAATACTCCTCGTAGAGCTAGCCCGTACATAGCCAAAATTCCAACTGTCAGGATCCAAACCACGAGGCCTTTCCACGACCCATAAAACTAACCACAACCCGTAAATGGATCTTTTCCTGCAGAATCCCAAATTCACCCTCTCTTAATCTCATCTACGAACCATAACTATGACTCCTAAACCCAAGCACGACCCATAAACACCCTTTGTATGTGCAACCCAAATTGTCCCAAAATTTCACCAAGTGTCAGGGTCATCTATGAGACCCTTTACACAACTCGTAGAAGCATCTACGAGCCATAGATTGGGCTCGTAGTCCCTGACCCCAGATTTCAATTCTGCACTTTCCCTTTTTGTTCCAACTTCCCAACTTCCAGGGTGTTACAGATCTCATATAGAAGACTGAAAAGAAACTAGCTCTCTGGATATCTCAATACCTTTCCTGGAGAGTGAGAGTTACTTTGATCAACTCTTTGCTAGACTCTATGCCAACCTATGTGATGTCTCTTTTTTCTTTTCCTAGCAAGGTTGTCAAAACCCTGGATACGTTGAGGAGAAATTTTCTATGGCAAGGTAATAAAACAAAGAAAGGGTTCAATTTGGTGAAGTAGGTTTCAGTACAAAGCAAAACATAGGGGTTTTTGGGTGTGTGTGTGTGTGTGATGAACCTAAAGCTATAGGATAAACGTTTGCTTGTGAAATGACTTTGGAGATGCAATCAGGAGGAGCAGGCTCTATGGTAAGAGGTGATACAATATAATATGGACGTTCGGATTGGCGTTGAAGGCAAATACCAGTTTTAAAGTGGGCAGGGGTGACGAGATCTTGTTTTGGAAAGAGATTGGAGTGGACAAGAGGCTTTGCAAAGGCACTTTCTTGGGCTATTCTCTATATGCACCAATCCTGACAGTAAAATAAAAGAGACGTGGTCTTCACAGACGTGAAATTTTTAGATTCAGAAGGTTTTTTAATGACTGGGAAATAGCATGGGTGGCTGAGTCGCTAAACATAATGAGGGAAATCCCAGGAACCAACCTTGAACCAGACATGATATTGGGGCATCACAAAGATGGTATGTTCTCAGTAAACAAAATGTTCAATGGGGGACTTATTGAAATTACAGGAAGAACAACAGGTCCTTGGAATGCTGTACAAAAGAGTGGTGCCAATAAAGGTGAAGTGTTTTATATGGTTAGCGGCTAGGAGGGCCTGTTTCTCTCGTGAGGCTCTGCAGAAAAGGGGAATCAACATAGCCTCTAGGTGCTCTTTGTGTAATGAGTCATTTGAGACAAACATACATATATTCTTTCACTGTAAAGTTACTGCACAACTATGGGCCATCTTTACCAATCTGGCCAATGTAAATTGCACTATGCCGGAGCGCACAGCAAACCTCTTAAGCTGCTGGATCAGAAGGGGAGGAAGCAAACCAGAAGAGATGGTGGAGAACAATACTTGCCTGCATTTGGTGGATTATTTGGAGGGAAGAAATTAAAAGGATTTTTGAAGGAAAAGAATGTACAATACAAAAGATCAAGTGGAAGGTCATTAATTTTTACGTTTTTAGTGTAATGAACAAGATATAGAAGAGGAAATCCAATTAGTGGATTTTTATAGGGGTTCTTTGTAAGTATTTTCTGATTTACAAGAATAATCTTTTTTGGAGGGGGCCAGCATACCATAGTCTTAATGCTGAGAAATACAAAATTACCTGTTTTGAGAAAAAATGATTGAGACAATTTTGAATTTTCAAAATTTTCAGATTTTCTTTTTCTGATACCAAATGATGCAATGCGGAAAGCAGAAACAAACTACTAAAACTAAAAACAACAATAAATCATAGAAAAGATTGATAGATTGACACAAGAATGAATTAAAATTCATATATAAAGCTTTTTGATAGCTAAAACGCCCAATCGGTAGAACCAAATAAGCACCTAATCTCTTAGATAACCCTCAAGAGGAAGAAGAATTTCTCCTGCAAGCAATCTCTCTAGATAACCCTCAAGAGGAATGACTCCTCAAGTCTAAATGAGCTATTCTTGGCTATTTATAGTTTGAGGTTAAATATTATATAAATAGCCAAAAGTGGCATTCCAGATATTGCAAAAATAGCCCAAATGCACAGTCAGGCTTGACGTGTGGTCCGCATGTTGCTCAGTCTTCTGATTAGCATTTGCCGTATCTTGATGGACGGTCTGAGGTTTGGGGTATGTGCCTTCTACGGCTCGTATGGCTTTGAGCGTTGTAGCTTATGGTGATAGCGCCCGACACTTCCAGCATTGGACATACAGTCTGATGTATGGGTCCGTATGTTGATAATATGTCCCGTATATCACTTCTGTTCCAGCCGCATCTGACTTATGGTCAAGATATGGTCCATATGTTGATTCTGCAGACTGTATGTGGATCAACATGTTGAGTCTGAGCTCCGTACTTCCATTTCGTCTACTAAGGTACTCTTCGTGACGTGGAATCCCTGGATGGCATTAAAATGTGTTCACATGCCTCCATCTTCCTGAGTAATCCTTGTAGATCTTGGAGATAAATAGCAGGGTCCAATGTAAGCATACATACCTATATGCAAAGAATTTCCAGTTGGTAATCTAATCTAAATCTTCTTTGTCACAACATAGCTTATTAAAAACAGAATTGATTGGAACTGATAAAATCTATCAAGAAATACAAACCAAATACTTCCATTTCGTCTACTAAGGTACTCTTCGTGACGTGGAATCCCTGGATGGCATTAAAATGTGTTCACATGCCTCCATCTTCCTGAGTAATCCTTGTAGATCTTGGAGATAAATAGCAGGGTCCAATGTAAGCATACATACCTATATGCAAAGAATTTCCAGTTGGTAATCTAATCTAAATCTTCTTTGTCACAACATAGCTTATTAAAAACAGAATTGATTGGAACTGATAAAATCTATCAAGAAATACAAACCAAGAATACAAAGCACAAAATTTTCCAAAAAAAAGAAGTAAATTTTTATCAAGATAAATATCTGTAAAAAGCTTATTAATATTACAACACACCAAAAAAGTATCATCAAATAAATCTAGAAAAGTATCAATACTGAAATTACTTGATCATTGTCATTGTATTTCTGGTACCCAAATAAAGGCTCATCCAAACCATCATCAGAGCCTAAAGAATCAAAATGCTGCTTCTATTTTTCCACCAACATTTCCATGTTGGAGTCTTCTCCTCAAAGTCGTTTAGGACATGAGTATATGTTCTTAATTGTTCTTGAACATCTTTTCATTTGCTGTTATCTTTGACGTATTTTCACAAGAAAATAAAAGGCTTTATTAAAGGTTGGTCATCTCAAGTGTCAACGGGGTTCCATCTTTTGAGGGCTATTTTAGTCTTTGAACTCTTAACTTTGTGCTTTCTGACTTTTAGAATAGTATAGATATAGATAGATATGTACTTACCTTGAGGAGAAGCAAAATTTGTATTTTTGAAGGATGTTTCCTAATAAAAGGCTTACCTTTGGACATTCAAGAGCAGTTGCGACTCCTTGGTATCTATCAATGCACGGTGTTCCAATCTGATATGTTTACATTCCTTCTTGCTGGCCTGCCTTCGGAGTATGAAACTTACTAAACTGAACTATTATTTAGTTGGTACCACCTTTTGACTTACGATCAAAGGTTCCTTGTTAACCTAAAGAGGACAAAAAGAAATAGCACATGCTGGTTGGCATCTAATGCAACTTAAGCTTTGTTCTAACTTTAAATGAAGCTATAATACAAGTGTCGTATTTGTAATGTTTCAGGTTCAGGGCACTGTTGATGCAAGCACCCAATATGTTCCAGGAGTCATGCCTTATGGTTCACAAACCTATGTACATCACTAGTTTGTGGTTTGAAACTGAAAAACTTCTGCTAGATCACACGCCAATGTAATTGGTCAAACTTGGGATTTTTTTTTTCTTTTGATTTCATGATAATAGTGGGTATCTTGATGAAGCACAGATCAAATGATTTTTCTTGGTGCATGAATGCTGATTAGACTGCAACATTCATCTCTAGTGTAATCTCAGGATCCAGATAATGACAGTTCTGGTTCTTTCTGCATGCCCATGCCTTATTACTAGCCGGATGTGGGATATAAACCCATTTAGTCCTTTTAAGTTAATTGCAGGGATAATTTTAGAGACTTGGATAACATTAGCTAGAACCTGTAATAAAGCATATTTAAGATCGTTTTTCAATTTCAGTTCTAGATGCAAGTCAGTAAGTCACTTTATTTTACCGCTACTGAGCACGACACGAAATAGTTTTGAAGATCGGAGATGGGAATAATGAAATGATTACACTTATTTTTTTAAAAGGGAATGGGGTAGCCGGGTAGTGGAGTTTAGATCCTAATCTATTGCAGGCAGAATTCGTAGTTCGAGGTAAATTCCCATGCCACCTCTGTAACGGGCAGAACTGTTTTTGTACGTATTTTTTTTAGGGATAATTTGAGGGACCTCCCTTCAGGTTTGGCTTTGTAATACTCACCTCCCTTGTGGTTTACAATATTAAGCCTTACCTCCCTTATTTTAATTTTTTGATGACAATTATTAATTATTAAAGTAAAAAATTTATGATACGACTAATTGCCCTTTCATTTTATACATATATCGTGTTCTGTAAAAAGTTTTTTTTTCTTTTTAGAGAAACAAATAAGAAACCGTATAAATATTTTCATCTTCCAGGAGATGATTTCCATCTTTCATTTACCCAATTGTGCTAAACTTCCTTGGAGTTGATGCCACCGATTTGGCTATCGTCGCCTTCTTAAGTGGAAAATTCTTCCACGGTTTCATCAATACCAACGCCTTGTCAATATAAGATTTACCAGAATAAAAAGAACAATGAAATTTGAAGCTTTCAATTTATGAATTAAGAAAAGATGTTATTCATTATTTGTTAAGATCTGTTTGATATTGAAAATTAATTTGTGTTGTCTAATTTTGTTGAAAATGAAGGGAGTTTTATTAAGGTAGTCTTTCGCGGAATAGCCGATTGTCTAAGGTTCCAGACTATGGTTTAAGCTTACCTGCCGGTGGGTTTGGGTAGGTGCCATCATTTTCTGAGAGGTTGGGTCATGACAGTTGGTATCAGAGACCTAGGTTGACCGACATCGTAGGTATGAGAGTAATGCCTAATAGAGTCTTACGGAACGGTGTAGAGAGGTATGTATCCTATATTTGGGAGGTTATATGGGCATTCTTAGGAAATTATAGTTCTTGACTTCTTTTCATGTATTTTGACTTTGAATAATTTCTAAAACTACTTTCTTAGAATTCCCTCTCTTTTAGATGGATAACATGAGGTTACCGAAGGTCACGTTTGAGGCATCGACTCATTCGACTAGAGTTGCAGGTAGATGGTTCTCAAGATGGAGATGGATCAACAGTTGCTCGACGAGGTTCATCATTTATTTCAGACTACTTAGTTAGATTTCTTAAGTGGGATGGACATGCCCCCGCCTTCTCTCTAGGGAGTCGAATTTGTCAGAGGATTGACTTTACTACTCCATTTGGCAGCGGAGCACTTGGTAGCAGCAGGGCCTACTTTTCCTCGGATTATGCGTCCTATGAGGGCCATAGAGTAGGATCTTCTTATTTGTAGTATATGGGTGTTGGGGTTCCATGCCCATTGGTGCTTACCTAATTATAAAATATATATTTTGTGATTTTGGTGATTATCTCACTTAGATTTGTGTATATATGCCCTAGTTTAGTAGTAAATTTCTTGTTAGTAGTGGATGATCTGGTATTTGGATTGATGTTTGTTGTGATGGTAGGGTAGTGCCTTGTAGTTTTGAGCATAACTTGCTTACGTTGGTAGGGTCCTATTTTTGCCTGCCTTGTATGATTTAGTATAGAAGGTTGCTCTTGTTATTGTTGTTAGCTGGTGTGAGGCTGCTTCCAAGAGAAAGGGTGTGTTGGTAGGTGTGGCCATTTAATTGGGTAGTTGGTCCTACTAGACTTAGACATTTACCTAGTTTAATGTTGTTCCCTCAGTTTTGAAGTTTAGAACTGGTAGCTTTCAAGGTCAAGGATAGTAAGTTGGAGTCAGAATGGTAGTATCTCCTGGTTGTTTCAGGCTTCATGGTTGTTTGTGGTTAGAGGATTGAGTTTGCTTAGAAGATTCATCTCCAGGATGGGGTAAAAGTAATTTGTAGAATTTTTAAGCTTGTGGTTATCCTATGGAAGCTTCATTGCATGCTTGATAGTTGCGGTATTAGTTGATTAGAATTGATGTTGTTGGACCATTATCTATCCCATTGTTGCCTTTTGACATGGTGCTTTCTTAGATTGCAGTAAAGGGGTTAGCCTTAAATTGTCGTATCTCAGCTTAAAATTATTGGTTTTGTTGTGCTTAGTAGTGGCGTTGTTAGTTGTGAGTGGAGTTGGTGTTGTGGGGTCATCTACGGGCAGTTGTTTATGTTTGTTTGTCACCTACCAGCTTAGTAGATCTTGGATTGAAGTAGTTAGGCTTGGTTTTCAACCAGAGAGTAGGTTCTGGGCTTGTTGTAACGACTCGACCTACGACCTAGTCGTTACACGGCGAATGAGATACCCGAAGATACCTCATCCAAGCCATCTTTAATATCTCAAGCATTCATAGGCATAAAACTTGTACATTTGCGGAGATAAAGGTGAAAGAGTCTATGGGCAACATAAGACAATGAAGCAATATTAAAAAAGAAGCATATATGTTTATCCATAAAAGCATACCGACTAAACCATGAATGGATGGAACCAATATTGATCAATTTTCATCAAATAGAAAAGACTCCATACATAAACAACATATAATGTAAAAGCCTCAAAAGGCCAACATATACATCTATGTCTGAAATACAAAGCAAGAATGAAAATGGTAGAGACTCGAACTAAGGGCTCACTACAAAAGTACTAGTATTGAATGCCTGAAAACTAGCCACGAGCCGGTGGAGGAGCACCTGTCTCTACATGGTTAAATTATGCGTTAGTACTTTTGGAATGCACTAAGTATGTGAGATGCAAATACAAACATGAAATTGTAATGCCATCATTCATAAGTAAAGACTCACATGCATAAGACGATAATGGGACTTTAATATGAGCTTAAGCATGCACAAGGAATGTCGTATCAAGATGAGTAAAAGTCATGCACCCGAAGAAACACATGTGATGGAACCATGTCTTAGAAATATAAACTTGTGGGAGTGAACCATAACTGACATATATGACCATGTGAGCTACTACATGGAATCCAACATAATCCCCTACGGTGGCATGGGGAGATCACTTGCAGGGTGGAACTCCTTCACTTCGCATGCATCTTTATATAACATAGATGACCTATGTGGATCCACTAGCCTAGCCTACAAGAGCTCCTATGGCGACACATAGTTAATGAGACAAAGGGTTGCTACTAAGGTTCCCTTATCGAACCCCAATTCAATGTCACATTCAGTGCTAAGTCATCCCACATAATTTTTAAAAGGTAAGCTTAGTCAATTCATGACACTTAGAATCATAAGTAGCAAACTCAAGAGTAGCTCGAACTTAAGGAACCACCAAGTGAGTATTGTCCTTTCATTTCGAGGACCTTCATGGATATCTTTAGGACTTTTGTCAACATGCTTATATCTTCGACAAATCATAACTTTAAAACCTTTCTTCGGTGCCTTATTCTTTATCATTAATCATGCAAAACTTGACTTGAAACTAGTTGGGCTAAGTCCTTTAGTTTAAACATTCATAAATTATGAAATCATGCATAATCATTGGAAAGTATGCTTATTCAAAATATGGTAAAACAACCACACGTCACTACTTAAACACGTCACCCGTCCCCTTATAGATAATTGCTATGTGTTATGTGAATCCATGCTTATCCCATTCCCGACAACATCCCCATAGCTTGAGACCAAAACCCCGATTCCCTTAGAGCTTATGTGTTATGTGTTTAGCTTCCGCGCTCCTGTACCGATGATGTGTGTGATGATGCTATGATGGCTTGATCGTGGACTTTCGTGTTCTCCTTCGCCATGTCACATCTAGGTCCCTATCCGGGTCGTGACAAAGATGGTATCAGAGCCCTAGGTTTGTAATGATCCTCAGATTCCAACATGCCGCGTCGATTAGAGTCTTGTTCATGGGTATGATGCGCGCCATGTCTATGAACAAGAGGCTATGATGACGTTTTAGGAATCACTTCATTTCATTTCTTCCTTATGTCGTGCCATGAGATCTTATGATGACTCTTTCTGAACTTTTGGTATTTTGTCGCTCTTTTAGAAAATGCCTCCCCAGAAGAGCTCCCCTTCCCCATCAGGCTCCGGAAGTTGAAGAACTAGCTCCTCGGGCACCGGTTGAGGAACAGGTGTCCCATGCTGAGTTCAGGAATGTAGTCTCCATGTTGGCCCAAGCCGTGGCCAACCAAGCTCGGCCTGTCAACCCGGTCAATGTCACTACTTCGGCCTCAAGGGTGAGGGACTTCACTTGTATGAACCCTCCAGAATTTTATGGTTCTAAGGTTGACGAGGATGCACAAGAGTTCGTGGATGAACTCACTAAAGTGTTAACAATCATGGGTGTGAGTTTGGAGGAAAAGGCAGAATTGGCGGCCTACCAACTCTAGGATGTAGCATAAGTATGGTATAATCAATGGCTTGTTGAGAGGGTGATGGACTTTAAGGTTGGTTGGGAGGAATTCAAAATGGCCTTCCTTGATCGGTTTTTCCCTCTTGAGATTAGGGAGGCTAAGATGACCGAGTTTATCAATCTCCATCAAGGTGCTATGACCGTGAGAGACTATGCCCTCAAGTTCACAAAACTCTCCAAGTATGCTCCTATGCTTGTCTCAGATCCCCGTGCAAGGATGCACAAGTTCATCTAGGGTGTATCAGATTTGGTTGTGAAGGAATGCCGGACGGCGATGCTTATTAAAGAGATGGACATCTCAAGGCTTATGACTTATGCCAAACAAATTGAGGGTGAAATGTTGAAAGAGAGAAGGGTGCATGAGGCTAAGAGGGCCCGACTTGATGGTAGGTTCTCAAATGTCAAGGGTGGTGGATTTGGCCGTTTCCAACAAGGCTAAGGTTTTAACATGAGACTTGCTTCTAAGGTTCCTTCTCCTAAGGCACCGGTTGGGGTTGGTCCCCAGTTTCCTCTTTGTGGCCATTGCGGAAAATATCACGTGGGTGATTGTAGGAAGCTTTCGGGTGCTTGCTATGGATGCGGTAGCTTGGACCACAAGGTGTCCTATTGTTCTAAGGATGCCAAGAAGGGTCAAGTAGTTCATGGTGGTCAAGGGCCACCAAAGACAACCGGTTCTATGCTCTTTATGCCCACCAAGAAGTGGAGGAAGCTCCGGATATCGTCACAGGTATGCTGAAAATCTTTAACTTTGATGCTTATGCTTTACTTGATCCGAGTGCAAATTTGTCTTTTGCTACTCCTTTGTTGGCTATTAAATTTGATGTGAGTTCCGAAACCTTGAGGGAACCTTACTCGGTGTATACTCCCGTGGGTGATTCTATTGTGGCCCGAAAGGTGTATAGGGGTTTTCCCGTGTCGGTATTGCATAAAGTGTTCCCCGGTGATCTTGTAGAACTTGAAATGTATGATTTTGATGTCATTCTTG
>JBCEWC010021003.1:0-10663 GCA_038996855.1 Solanum aculeatissimum | reverse complement strand
CCCCCCCCCCCCCCCCCCCCCCCCCCCCCCCCCCCCCCCCCCCCCCCCCCCCCCCCCCCCCCCCCCCCCCCCTCCCATAATTTATAGGATGAGATCTAGTTCGAAAAACCATCCAGCTTCATTAATACACATAGGAAAAAGTCCAAAGTACCCCCACTTAAAATTAAATTTGGACCACAGTAGGGGAGCCATTCCGCGACGCGGAGATATTGCACCATGGTTCATTTTTGAGAGAAATTCAACTTTAGCTAGATTTACCATGTCTGCTATGCACCAGTGCATGTCGCGGTCCTCGCTGGATAAGGAAATTTTTCAAAAATTTATTTTGCAAAAACGTGCCCTATAAATTCAACTAGGCTATTTTTCCAACATTTACCTTATTATATCATATTCCAACCTTTAAAACGCTTGGGGTATTACAATATCTCCTTCTTGGGAACATTCATCTTCCGATGGAATAGGACTAGATTGAGTAGGAGTGTATAGCTAACAACCCAACATGAATGCAATACTGCAATTTAAACATCATTTAAAATTAATTTCATGAGAATGCATGTATGCAATATGACGTAGAGAAATTGACACTTAGAAGTTTGGAGGAATTGAGCATGAATAACTGCCAGAATGAAAGGAAAGAGGTAAGAATATCATTTCAACTTGTCAGCTTTCGCTTTCTGTGTGACACCCTCGACTTATTGATTCCTCTACAAGACTAACAGATGCAATTCCCTTGTTCCTTAATCTTTTAACTTGTTGGTCTAAAATCTCAACCAGAACCTCCTCATAAGTCAAATTTTCTTCAATACTTGCATTACCCAAGGACTAAGTTGCTCGGACTTGGGTGTGGATATCCGATACGGGTGCGGATCTAGAACCTCTAGATCCTTCATGATCTAATTTTTAAGATTTGGGGATATGGATCCATGTATGTATACAGGTGCAGGGATTCGCCTAAATAGAATAAAATATCTAAAAATAAAGTGATAAAACCTAAATTATGAGATTTATGTGGAGAACTTAAAGAGAGTCCTGGAAGGAGATTAAAGGAAAGGCTTGACATAGAAATTTGTATGTAAAAGGTATTTCATTTTCTGCAATTTCACCTTTGCTTTTGTATTGATTACAAAAATCATTAAAACTGTCCAAACTTTCCCTATCAATTTTGGTCAAAGTACCCGAAACCGGTTGACCAAATCAAACACGGATCCAACACTTACGCCCACACCCACACTCACACTCATACCCATGTCGTGTCGACACGGGTGAGGCGCCAAAAGTGAAGAGTCAGAGCAACTTAGCCCAAGGGTATAATGGCATTTGGATCACCGACACGCTTTCTTAACATCGATACATGGAATATCGGATGAATTGAGGCTAACTCAAGTGGCAAATTCAGCTCATGGGCCACTTTAGCAATCTGTCTTAGGGTCTTATATGGGCCCACATATCGGGGACTAAGTTTTTCCTTCTTGCCAAAGCACACAACACCCTTCATAGGTAAAATCTTTAAGTAAACTCGATCATCAACATTGAGTTCGAGTTCCTTTTTTCTTACTCCCGAATAAGACTTTTGTTGACTTTGCGCTGTCTTCAACCTCTCCCATATTAATCTTACCTTCTCCATCCTATTAAGGCTATTTCACCTACTTCAAACCATCCTACCGGAGACCTACTATACCTTCTCCCATATAAAGCCTCAAAAGGTGCTATCTCAATTCTTGAGTAATAACTATTGTTGTATGCAAATTCAATCAATGGTAGGTAATCATCCCAATTACCTTTGAAATTGATTACACATGTCCTCAACATGTCTTCCAAAGTTTGGATTGTTCTCTCGACCTGCCCATTGGTTTTAGGATGGAAATCGATGCTTAACTTTACCTTGATACCAAGACCTCTATGAAAGGACTTCCATAAGTGTGAAATAAATTGAGCACCACGATCCAAAATGATAGTCAAGGACACCCCATAAAGTCTCACTAATTCTCGAATATATATCTTTGCATAATCTTCGGCACTATGGAAGTTTTAACTAGTAAAAATGGGTTGATTTAGTCATTCTATCCACTACCACACAAATTGAATCATGTTGCTTCCGGGTATGAGGTAAACCCACTAAGTTCATATTCACATCCTCCCACTTCTAAGTAGGATTCTCAATATCTTGAGCTAAACCTTTCGATCTTTGATGTTCAACTTTCACTCGTTGGCAATTTGAACATTTCGCCACCAATTTTGCTATATCCTTCTTCATGCCATTCCACTTGTGAGAAATATTGGAGAAAAATATTACAACATAAAGACCCTATTTATAAATACTACAATCTAATCCAAGTTCTACTAGGAAACAACATACTATTCCTATTCTAATTCTAAATAAGACTACATATTCCTATTCTTATTCTAACACAACCCCCCAAGTTGGTGCATACAAATCATAAGCACCTAGCTTGTTACAAATATAATTAATACGAGGACCAGTGAGGGACTTGGTGAAGACATCTGCAAGCTGATCACTTGACTTCACAAATTTTGTAACAATATCTCTTAAGAGTATCTTTGACAAAGTGACAATCAATCTCAATGTGCTTGGTCCTTTCACGAAACACTGGATTTGATGCAATATGAAGGGCCGCTTGATTATCACACACAAGTTCCATCTGATCAACTTCGCCAAATTTTTCCCTCAATAACTGTTTGACCCAAATAAGCTCGCAAGTTTTTGTAGCCATTGCTCGATATCCTACCTCTGCACTTGACCGAGCAACCACACTCTGTTTCTTGCTCTTCCATGACACCAAATTACCTCCTACTAATATACAATGTCCGGATGTAGACTGTCTATCAGAGGGTGATCCTGCCAATAGGCATCTGTATATCCCGTGCAGAAATTGATTGAAACATTTCATCAAACACCTGGGTTTCGGGATTTTCTAACTTGTACCTCATGGAATTCGCAACTTCCATGCCAATTTCCCTATCAGGTACTTCAGTGAACGCCTTGCAGGCATAGCTTCTCAAATTGTCCTCCTCGGGCTTGCCAATAGGGCTGGAGAAGCCTTTATCTAAACTTTGATTCTGCAATAACAAGAGGTGCTGAGACCTCCTTGGATTCCTCAGACACAACCACATCCAAGTGCTCTGGAGCATCAGGGTTCGTTTTGGAGGAGGCAAACTGTGTGTTCTCCATGTTGCGAGGTGTCTAAGTATAAGAGCATTATTGTCCATCAGTACCATTAGCAAATCCTGGATGACAGGTGATGATCGATAATGGTAGAAGAATATAGTCCATGGAGTCCAAATCGATGAAAGCACCAATGTAACTGTAATGAAACTCCCAATTTGTATTGATAGGGACTGACTCAATTACAATAGCCAGTAATCAACTGATACTTGAATGTCAAAATTACAGTTGAAGTTGTGAAAGTGAAATAGCTAGGGATACTAGAGAAGGAGATGTGATACTTGAACATGGAAGGGGGATAATAGACTTTGCAAAATTGCAAAATAATTCAAATAAACCTATTTCACTCTCAAAGTTCACTATCTGTCAACCTGGATTAAATCCAGTATTGGGCTGCTTTGCCAATACTGGTGCAGGCCCATTCATAATAGTAGTTAATATCTATCAACTATTTGCTTTAGGAAGAACATTTTCTTCCTTCTTGTTTATTTGATGTCAGATAGAAACTTTTTGACAGTAAACAATCAGAGATATTCAGTTAGAGAGCATTCCTCTAATAAGATCTGTTTTCGGCGTTATTGGATCCATGAGGAGAGACATGTAGCAGACCTCTCTCTTTATGTCGAGGCACATCTTCATGTTGTTAACTTTGATTAGGAATTTAGGATCAAGGAAGACATATGGCCAGCTTTCATTTCTGACTGAATCTCGTTGAATCTACTTCAGAACTTTTCACTGGCACAGTGATGTGGGGCAGGGAGAAAAATGTGTCTCCTTTCTTACTGGAACTAATGACATTTTCCTTGGGATGAAGGCATCGTCAAAATATGAATGCCAATGTTCCATCGTTCCTGCATCATTTTGTTCCTTTTTGTTGAAGTGGTATACCTCTAAATATGTTTCACTTGTATCTGTTTCTTTGGCATATAGTCTACTTCTCTGGTGCCTCCAGTTTTTATTTTTCTTATGAATGAACTTTTTATTGAGAATGGTGGTCCCTCTATTTTTAAATCTAGGAATTCTGAGCAATTGTATCCGTATTAAATTAATAAGGTATCTTTCTTTCTGCATCTGCTTACAATGTGATGGCTGATATTAGATTCAAGCTACCCTTTTGTTCTGCAATTTCCTGTCTTTAGTAGAATAACTTATTGCCTCGAAGCATTAGTGATTCTTCTTATCCCTTTGGCTGCCTGTTTTATTATCTAAGATTCTTTAAGTTTGCTTGTTCAATTGCAGAATTCTGGTCCTATAGTTCATGAAACATTCTTACACTTCCAATTCGTTTCTAAAAGTCTAGTCATAGTTCATGTAACATTCTTTTATTCCCCTTCCAATAGACCATTAACAATTTGAAGAGACTCAAACACAAGGGTATTTCAGTCAAGTTATATAAAATAAAGCAAGATCTTTAAAAATATCTGACCTTGGTTAACTCTGAGTTTTAATGTCAGACTGTTTTTTACTTTTTTTGTCGTGAAAAATATTCTTTAAATCATTGTTTCATTTTGAACATGTAGCAGTTGTTAGTTAGGTGAACAAGTAAACAGGAGCACAAGCATGATTGTGCTATTATTTCTGGTTTTGAGGCTTGAATCTTAGACCATTTTAGCAAATTGAATCTCAAGCATGGAGTGCTTTCTTTTCCCAAGTTGTTTTTGGCCCCTCTTAGTCAATTATGTTGTCAAGGTGGGAGGGGGGTTTTGTGTAAATTGTTTCGAATGATATTCAGATATTGTATTATGTTGGACTGGCATCCAGTTTTTCACTACAGGTGAATGAATCAACTGATAGATCAATCTTTATGATTGGTGAAATTTATTGATTCTATATGACATTGTTTTCCTGTTTGTTTTAGATTGTGTAAGAGCTGAACCTGTAATATACAATAAACTGGAAGCATCATCTGATGATATAGCACTGCTGAGGGCTTATGTCGGGGACAGGCCTGCTTGGAGGACTCCACAGCACCCATGGCGACTAGATGGGAGGTTTAACCTCAAAGGTGTTCCAACTTTAATCCGGTGGGAAAATGATGCAATCAAAGGTCGCCTCGAAGACCATGAAGCGCACCTTGATCACAAAATTGGTTTCCTTCTGAATGAAAATTAAGTGCCCCATTACTTCAAGGGGATGCTTTATATTATCAGTGTCTTAATAAAATATTTGGAGCCTCATTGGCCCGAATGAGCCTCATTTTAAAAGGCCGTGAATATGATAACTCCAGTGCTGATGGTCGTGGCAAAATCTAATGCTTTTTGTTTCACACATTTGTTGCTTCCGTTTCTCCTGCCATGCTAAGTTGTTTTAAATTATACATCAATATCTCGTTTTCTTTGTTGCTAAAAAAGAAACTTTTACATCGTTTTCGACTAGTCTGAACTGATAGAGAGTTTCACTGTGGTTTAAATTTTGCAAAGCTTGTGGTGCTGAACTCCATCTTTCACCAAACTTATGTTATAGTCGGCCACATAATAATTGAGAGTGATGTCAGTCTTCCTCTCAGGGTTCAATATCCTTTCTCTTTTCCCTTCCCCAATCCTCCTATGCAACTTTAAAAAGACAGATATTAACATTTGTGAAACTCTTGCTGCATAGGGATGGCAATGCTGTGGGGTGGGTTCAAATTTTTTTTTTTGAAAGATCAAGCAGGGCGGGTTGGGATTTAAATGTTTAAACTGAAAAAAAAAAACCTAAAAACCTTACAATATGTATACTACTATCACACTTCACGGTACTGCACAGGGGACAAAGGCCAACCATCACCAACCTTTTTTTTTCAATCTCCAGCAAACTTCTTCCACCCCATGACAGCATCAATCGCGTCAATAACTACCGCCCATCGGAGACTTTGTTGCTCTGCCTCAACATTGAGGTCCATCTCTAGCTTTCTCAGTGATAAGTTCATGTGCCTTTTATTTAATTTTGGAAAAATCAATTTCATGAGTATTATTTATATTTTTGATGTTTGTTACCAAAGAGTTAATTTGTGTTCGTGTTGTTGGTCTCCTTATTATTGACGAAATTGAAGTTCCGTGTTCAGTATCAAGATCTTTATGAGTCTTACAAGTCTTGTTGGTTTGAGATCATTAAATTCTCCAAGGATAATCTGATTGGTAGTATTCCAAAGGAAATTGACAACATGAAGGTATTAGAATCATTCGATCTTTCCAATGTTTTGGTGAAAGCATTTTGAGTTTGTCCTCTTTGAGCCACTTGAATGTATCTATGTCACGAGTATCAGGGCAGAAACCTTTTTTATTTGAGAGAAGTACTAAAAACACCCTCAAACTTGACACGAATTATTAGTTTTGTTCCTAAACTATTGATAGGCTTAAAAACACCTCTCAACTTGGCGAACTACACTTAAATACACCCTCAAACTTGACACGAATTATAAGTTTCGTCACTAAACTATTGATAGGCTTAAAAACACCCCTAACATATCACATGGCATAACAAGTGAGTACAATTTATTTAAAGTGCATGAAAGGTTAACCCCACCCTTTAAGCTTATTCCTAGCACAGTGAGTGTCACATGAACATAAAAAATCCCACCATTTATGCTTAACCCTAGCATGGTGAGTATCACATGAACATATTGCTAAATGGATCTAATATCTAGCCTTAAAGGCACATAATCATAAACCTACGATGGCACCTAGTTATGAGACATGAGGATTTATATAAGGACCCTCGGGAGTAGTTCCCCCGCACACACACAAGCTCATTTGGTGCTAAGTCATATCCCACAGAATACATATTCATGCCTATAGCTTTCAGCATAATTAAATTTTTATCAAAATCATGCTTTTATAATTGTCACAACCTAAAATCGGATTGCGACTAAAGAGAATATAGCAAAGTAAAAGCAACCACAACATTTAAAATGAAATTTCAAAAATTATCCTCATGCATTAAGGAGCGTCAAGATATACATAGACTCTTCAAAGTCATTTTCAAATGCAAACTTGCCCCCACTTTGGAGTTCTTCTATATCTTTATCTTCGTGAGGCCCATAGACAAGAGATTATTGATCTCTTCTTATAGTCATGCGCACGAGTTGCCAACTCTTCAAATGTATTAGTTTGTAATCCTTGCAAGATATAATGATGATCTCATTTCATGCCTTGGATGTACATTTCAATGCTAGAAGTTTCACTAAGGCAATCTTTGCAGTTGAGGATCAAATTTCTCCGGCGATTGATAAAGTCAACAACTAGCTCATCTTCACGTTGGCGAGCCTTTGTAAGTTCGATCATACTAACAACACCTCTTGTGCTAAAGAAACGATTAAGAAACTCTTGCTCTAACTGTCCAACAATCTATAGAACCAGGTTTTATATTTGTCTACCAATCAAAGGCATTTTCTTTGAGAGATCGAACGAATTATTTGACAAGACAATCATCATATGTTCTAGCATCATTGAAAGTTTAAATAAAATGTGTTATATGTTGTTTCGGATTTCCTTTGCCATCAAATTGTTGAAGCTTCAGAGGTTGATAGCCCTCAGACATCTCCAAATTATTAATTTTCTGTGTGTATGGCTTTGCATACGTGAGGGAAAATTTAGATGAGGATTCGAATTTATCGTTGATAGTCTCTATGATTAAGTCCTTCAATTGATCAATAGGAATCAAACCTTCAGTGGAGAGATAAATCTCTTTGGTCTTTGTTTGTTGTATGCAAGACTCTACTTTGTCTTGAATTCTAGAAAGCTTTATAGGTGCTTGATTTGATCCTCTCTCAATCATGTTATCCATCTTATTTGTCAACTTGAAAATTTTAGCATCTTGTCCATGCACGCACTTTGTCAAGCCTTCAATTTCTTTAGTTGAGCTTTTGAGTTGCTCCTCCATAGATGAAACAGTTACCATTATTTGCATGATCATTGGTGATATCGGAGAGTAGCATAAGTTCTTGTGCAAGTCAATCTACAAAGGGCTCACATCATGCAAGTCTTTGTTTGCATGGAGTTTTTGAATCTAGGAAGTTCAAGCGAATCTAAAGCCCTTTCAATCCTTTCGATAATACTACCTCCATCTAAAGCATTTGAGGAGGATCTTACTCCTTTTGGAGTTGAAGATCCAAAAACAGGAATTGATGTGGACGACACTTGAAGTGCTTATTGTCCTAGCACGATGGCCTTACTCCTCATAACAACTCTAAAACTTTCAAAAGTAACACCAAGAATTCTCTCTACTTCACCAGAGAACTTGGAGTCAGCAGCATTAGGGAAAGTTGATTGAGAGATGATCTTCTTGGAAGCCATTTAAATATTCTTTGATGCTTGAAAAGTTGAGATGAGAGGTAGAGATTGTCTCACTGGGCATGCTAGAATTTGTAGGTGATAAAATTCATGTTGAGAAAATAATAATCAAGAAGAAAAATATTGCAACAATATGTGAGTGTAATCTCTATGAATCCTCTTATTCGTCTTTCCAACTATAAATTCAAGAACTATTGAGCTTGATTTTGAATTTGAGAATTGTTCTTGATCTTGAAATTTGAATTTGTTCTTGAACTTATAGAGAAATTTACGGTGTTTGATCCACAAGCTTTCTCTAGTTTTTGTTAGAATTCTTGATTATTATTTTTTTTGAATTATAAAACTTTTATTTATAGTTGTAGAATAGAAGAATTATAAGAAAATTTTTCTTTCATCCAATCAGTTTTAAATGACGTGACATATTGAGATTTAATGAAATAGGTTTATCATTTTAATATATGGCATGATCCTATTGGCTTCTTTGTTTGACTTGACATGTCATTTGATATGTGACACCAAGATAGGCCTCTATAATGAAATAATATTGAACTTATTAAAATTGACTCATCTATTGTAGCTCAAATCAATTAACTTAGATTTTAATTAAATTCATATTTATTGAACTTAAATAATTAAGTAAATTATATTAATTCATAGTATTTATTTGGACTAATATATTCTTTTTAAAATTTATATTTAATAAATTTTAAGTGATTACAATACGATAGCAAGTTATATACAATTACTAAAATATATTGCTGCTAAAAAACCAAATTTATCTCCTAAACCTGACCAGATATTCTATTTTCAGACAGCAAGGAGGAATAGTTATCCGTACAAAGCTGTTGTCATTTAAGAAATGAAAACTCATCATGACTGCAATACCATATGATTGGTAATACTAAAGCAATAGCTAGTTAGGGCTACCGAAGTCTTTACAACTCAATAACAAAATTATGCACAAATTTTATATCGAGGTTTTAACCATACTTGCTGAAGTTGTATGACCAAAATTGTTACCCCAACCCCTCCCCTAAGAAGTGAAGGCACATAGAAAGGTACAAGTGTAGTGGTGGCTATAAGTCATGACCAAACATGTCCTCCATCTGACTTCTTCTGTTTCTTCTTTCTCTTCTTTTCTTGTTTTGTATCCGCCACCCTTGCTTCAGTCCGTTTCGCATTGTGTGAGCGTATCTCCAATAATTTAGTCTTTTTATCTCGAGATTCAGCATCCGACCACAAAGACAACAATTGCTGAGGACAACACAAATAGTCTATTCACATCCTTCTGGACTTAAAAAGAGGCTGACAAAATCAAAATCACAAAAGACCTACCTTGGAATAATCCATTGCAGCAAGGTTGAAACCAAGAGTATCTTTGCATTCCTGTTATAGTCAGAATTCATGTCAAAAATAAAATCACTTATGTCAGTATTTCTGCATTTACAAGCTTAATTTAAACAACGATAATAGAATGGAGTGAGGTGTGCAGATAGTGAAAGTCATGGACATGGTTGAACAATTTCAAATTTCAGAAAGAAAAAAACAAGGATCATTTTCAACTTTACTAAAATTTCCCAAAAAGTCACAGCAAATGTGCTCATCAACTTACTTTGGCTCTTGCTGGAAGAATATCACTTAGACGGGTAATGAGGGGCCTAGCAGAGACAGTTGAAACCAATTGATGATAATGAAGTTGAACTAGCACTACTCCTACCCTACAAACAAGCTCCACCTGCAAGAACCAAAGGATAACTACTGTAAAATTCAAGATTGGGCATAGCTTGTAAACAACACAAGATAAATAACTTCATTCAGCATACTTTGTACAATTAGAAGTCCAGAGCATAATACTACCTAGTTGATGTTGACCTGCAAAAATTTGTTGATTGCTGATTGCCTTACTTTATACGAAAAATAAAAACAGAAAAAGAAAATGGTTGATTGCTACTGAAATTACAGATTCTCCACTCCTTTCGAAATTGACCTTAATGTGAGAGTTTTAGTGCAAGGTTAGGCTGCATAGACCTTTGTGGTTGGGCCCTTCCCCAGACCCTGTGCATAGCGAGAGCTCTAGTGCACCAAGCTCATCCTTTACTTTGTTTTCAGAAGCCCAAGCACAATATTTGTGTTTTATAATATAAATAGATGCAACAAACTTTACATCTCCTTGAAAGAAAATATTAACCTTATCTCTGGCAGAGGCCCA
>JBCEWC010021002.1:0-10663 GCA_038996855.1 Solanum aculeatissimum | reverse complement strand
TTTGGTCCAAAAATCTAACGGAGGGTATAAGTGGTCTATTTTGCATAGTTCAGAGGCAATTTTGACCCTTTTCCGTTTTTACTATTCCCTCTGTTCCATTTTATGTGGTACCATTTCCTTTTTAGTCCGTCTAAAAAAGAATATTATCTTACTAGAATTAGAAATAATTTGTCTTTAAAATTCTCTTTTTACCCTTAATGAAATGATTTTCAACCACACAAATATCTATGAATGATTTTAGACCACAAATTTCAAAAGTCTACCTTCTTTTCTTAAACACTGTGCCAAATCAGATGATGCCTAATAAAATGGGAGAGAGGGAGTATTATAAATAATGTTATTATTATGTGAAGTCAAATTAGACTCTCCGTCTTCTAAAATACTAAATTTGGTGTATGAGTATATCCTTAAGGCGTCAAATTAAACTTAATTATGTATGAGTATATTCTTAATATAGCTTCAATTAAAATATGTCATACCTTTTGAATCTAAATTCCTAGTAAATTATAACGCACTATGAATCGATACTTGTTTCGAATGAAATTATACATTGTAAAATTCAAACGTATAGTGCGTTATAATCTACTATCAATTTATATTCTAAATTAATATCTTTCACAACAGATATCGATGATCTAGATAATGTTTTGAAGTGCAAAAATCACATCGGTTCATCGATATAATGAAGAAAATGATTTTTGCACTTCGAAACATATCTAGATCATCGATATATGATCATCGTTACAGGTTTTTCTGTGAGCATTAAGTGTATTATATATCATCCAATTCATCAAAATCTGGCTCGAAAGAATCAACAAGAAACAACTATTGGTTCACGATATGCTCTGATGATCACTCAAAATTTGCAAGCAGATTAAACCAAGGGAAAATGGTAAAAAATACCCAGAACTATTTAAAATGGAGCAAAAATATCCTTTCATTACATTTTGGTTCAAAAATACCCCTCAACTAAATTTTTGGCTAAAAAATATCCTCTCTCTAACGGAAATAAAAAAGGGTTAAAAATACCCCCGAACTATAAAAAATGAAGTAAAAATACCCCTTGGTTAGATTTTAGTTCAAAAATACCCCTCCCTTAAAATTTTACAAAAAAAAAACATAATGAAATGACACCATGCATATTATGTAGATAAAAAACGCTACGTGATAATCCACGTGTAACTTCATTTAGGGACCCAAGAGATTTTCTCCTTGGATATTAGGTACACGACTAGCTTTTCCACGTCAAAAGGGACTATATATTATTTCACTTGCAAACGTCTTAAAAAGTCAATCCTTGAATGATAACATTTATTCATCCTCGTTATAATTGTTGTCTCCTCCTTAATCAATTTTTTGAGTTTAATAGGATCCAATTCTTAAAAAAATTTCGAACCTACAAAGCTTGTATAAAAATTGTTGTGCTCATGTTAGCTATGTTACACAATTAATATAAGTTGTCATTTTCAAGAAATAATTCAGTTGCAATTATAATTTTTTTTTCATATAATAAGAATCTGGACCACTCAAAATCTGACAAAAATTGATTTGAAGATGGATTAGTGTTGAATTTTTTATGGAAGAAGAATTTTTTTAAATAGTAACTTTAAAATTTTAACTGAGGGGTATTTTTTAACCGAAAACTAACGAAGGGTATTTGTGCTATATTTATAATAGTTAAAGGGTATTTTTGACTCATTTTCATTTATGTTAGGACAAGGTATATTTTTGAGCCAAACATTTAACGGGGGGTATTTTTGAGCCAAAAATATAACGGAGGGGTATTCTTTAGTCAAAAATATAACGGAAGAGTATTTTTGAACCAAAATATAATGGAGGGATATTTATGCTCCATTTTAAATAGTTCAGGGGTATTTTTGACTCTTTTTCCTTAAACCAATAAAAGCAATAGATTGATAATTGCTAATATGAGATTTTGGTTCTTTTGTAGATATACATTGTGTTCCTTGTAGGATTTTATTTGATTTTTTCATGATCGTGTAGGATTAAGAGTTTTATTTCAATTATGAATTTGGTGAGGATTTTAGAAGAGAACTTATCTAAATATATCATATTTGGAAATTTTTGCTATTTATTGCTACTAATTATTTATTAATTATGTCTTGAATTTTTTTCCTGTACATTTTAAAAAACTCATAATCAATATTGGTGTAGAAAACTCATATCCTAATAAATTTGGAAAAAGAATATATTGTCCTTCTAGGATTGGAAAAACCTTTTCCTTATATGTTTTGGACTAATTAGGATCTATATATAGGGGATGTAGTTGGGAATTATAACACCCTAAAAATTTCTAAGCTAAGATCCGGACCGTTCTTCTTATGTGTATGGGATCATATCGAGTGGTTCTAACTTTGCATATAGGTGTTAAGGTCAATTCTTTAGGGAGATAATAAATTTTAGATGAATTAAGGTCACAAGAATCTCCTAACACAAAGTTGAGTTTGAGTCTTGATATGAGATTTTATGAAGTTAGGTGATCCAATAACTTTTAAGTTATGAATGTGTGTTAAGGTTATTTCCTAAGTATTTAAAATGTATCGAATGTGGTTTAAGGTCATAAGGGACCTCCAAAGTCAACCCATGTTCAAAAATATTTCTATTAGTAAAGTTTTGGTTGAGTTCATATAAAGGTCAACTTCAAATGTCATATCTCTCAACACATAACGAATTAGGTGATCCATTAACTATAAAATTAACGGTCTTTGAGTCCTCTTTCCAACACCACCGATTTTTCCTTATTAGAAGTTCCGAGTAAAACGTTATTGTCATTTTACTAAAGTATGTCTCGGCTACGCCAATTCAACGAGTTGAGTACCAATTCGACGACTTGCCGAATGCATTCGGTGAATCATCGATTTAGCTCGTCGAATAGTTTCGAAAATCCTCAAAAGCTGTAATTTTAGGAAATCTATAGGTCTCATGCAGCAGTTCACTGAGTGATTCAGCGATGAGATCTTTAGCCCGTCGATTGTCATTTTTTTTTAATTTTGATGATTTTATTACTTTTTCAAAAGGATTTTTTTAAACCTTTTATCCCAATTAACTTCCTTAATCCTATCTTATAACCTAATAACCTTCCTGTTAACGTATAAACTTTTGATACATCAAATTCTCACATTCTAAATTGTTACATCCGGTAAAATTATCAAAATACTCCTAGATGAGAGACTCTTGCATAACGTATTTTTCCAAACTCTTTTGGAAAATTCGAGGTCAGAATCGCGATCAACACCAAAAATTATGCGGGAAATGGTATTGGTTGATTTTTAGAGCAATCAGATCGAAAGATAATTTTTCGAAGCAAAAATGCAATTCCAGAAAAGTGTGTGACATGTCCGCGTCACGGACTTGTCGCGAATTTGCACTTAACTAGAGTTCTAATATTTTCTATGGGATTAGAAAATTGATCAAAAAATTTTTGGAAAAAAATGAACGTGTACGCGATAGGTCCGCGTGCGAACCTGTTCCATTGAAGTTCAATTTTTTAAAGTTTTTTAGGGCATTCTAGACTTTTTACCACCCCTTCTAAACTTAATACACGATAACTATAGGTCGTTTTTGGCCTAGAAAGGATTTCAAAATTCATTCCTAAGTCCCTACAACTTATTAACTAAGAAGTTAGGGCTAAGAAGAGGAGGAAAGAACAAGGGATTTAAGCGATTCAAGCCAAAACCCTTGGGAATTTATTGTCAATCTTCTTACCAGATATGTAAGGCTAAACTAAAACATGAGAATGTTCTTCCATGTGCCCCCTGATTGAGATAGATTGATAGATAAAAGTATTGAGTTCTTATGCATATTTTCTTAAATGTTTTTTTGTAAAATTATACATATCCTATGTATTTTCATATGTTGATGATCTTCGTAAACTTGATTTTACTGATTAAATACTTTTCATGAGTTATTTCATAAAACCCTATATGTTATTTGAGTTATCTCAGAAACTTTATATGTTATCCATAAAAGATTGCATAAATGAACCTAGGGATTGAGTCTAGAGCCTTGAAAGCATGATTATGATTGTGATTGGGCATGATGATAGGTTGATAAAACTTGATAGTCCTAAGAGTCTTCATGATTGAACTATAAAGATTGGTTTAAGTGATAGTCCTTTTAACGATTGACCTAAGCTCCTCTTGAAAGATATGATTCAGAGTTGACTGGATGGTTGATAGGCCAAAAAGCTCGATTGTAATAAAATTGATGGATTGATAAGAGTCCTTATGAGACTCATGATTGGTTTGATTAAGATTGATTGTCTTATGAGCATTGAGTCTTGAGAGGAGTATCGAGCACCAAATTGAGTGAGAGTAAATCCAACTTGAACTCATTAACTACGTCGCTAATGTATGAGAGGATTGAAACCGTTAAGTCGGATGTTTCCTCTTGATAGGTCCCTAAAATAATAGAGGACTCATTTTTTGAGCCAGAGTGGATCGATTCGTTATTTTCCCTGGAAAAGATTGAACGGTTGTGACAACATCAATGGGATTTTTGTATGATCACTGACTCATAAGTGATTGTTGTCGAATAAGAAAAACTCCCATAAAAGGTTTTATCCTGTTAGTACTCTGATTTGATTTGATTTGATTCGGATTGGATTGTATTTGTTACGATCTAATTTTGAAAACTAAGTTTCAAAACCTTTTCATAACTTGGCGGAAAACTCTTATTTAAATTTTTTTCAGGAAAAAACTAACTTAATTATAAGATAAGAGTCACCACTTAATTTTTAGGAAAATTAAGAAATCATTTTAAAAGAAATTTTGAAAGATGCCTTTTAAATAAATCAGAATTGGGTAAGGGTTCAAGCAATCCTCTAAGGAAGGTGTTACGCACCTTAAAGAATTCGCTAACACGCGATTGACCGGGGGGATTAAAAAGTTTGACTAATTTTTTTTAAAGAAAAAAAATTTCAATTACTTCTGAAAAAAATTTATTTTTAAAAATAACTAGAAATTAATAATTAAAAAACGTCAAAAACTATTTATTTATTTTTTAAATATTTTATTCGAGCCAAGATTTTGAACAAAATGATTAGCTCAATCTCATAACTATGGATTTCAAGGTATTTACTGCCTATGAAAGAATATGGATAATTCTCAAGCTAGTATCAAAGCTTAAATTACTAATTTAAACAAATTTTGAAAATTAAATATTCAAAGTGAGCAAATAACACAATAGTAAAAATCTTCCGAGGATTCATCTAAGTTAAATAAGGTATTAGAAGGTTAGTAGCAATTATCATAATTTCACAAATATAATAAGAACTAAAATAAAGAAAAGAACAAAATAGAAGGAAAGGATATGACACATTTCATATTGGTAAAATTACATTGACAGACATTAAACTTAAAAAATTATAAAAAAAATAGCCCTCATTGTATAGACATGTATAGTCGGTGTATATTTGTGTATCATAATGTATATTTTGTGTATAGCCCATGTATAAGTAATATACATTGTATAGAAGTGTATACTTTTTATAACTTTTGACAAACCTTATTGTATAGTCATGTATAGTTTTGGTGATTTTGGGTTATTTTTTATATAAGTAAAACTGGACTATTTTTTTTGTAAACATTTTACTTTTTTTGTATATATATATATATATATATATGTAATTTCCCCTTTCATATTTCCGACGGCTACTATGATCAAATTAGAATCCAGTCCTTAAGGATTACTGTTACTAGTTCTGGCCACTACTTGGGGTTTAGCCCAAATTTACTTCCCTTGTCTGTTTCTTGATCTGTTGGGCAAGGCGGACTCGATAAAACAAAAATGCAATTGGGCCCCTTTGGAGACGCAAATGGAGTAAGAGAGAGTCCAGTAGATTCGACCAAGGAGATTGTACCCAAACAAACAAGAGAGTAAAATTAGCATATGATCGGTAATTTGAAAATAAAAACAGCATGCTAATATACTCTTAATGACGAGAAACTGATTTTTAGCAAGTTAAACAAGAGCAACCTTCTAAAATGACTTATTTAGACTATAACAAATGAGGATAAAAACATTTGAAATGAGAATGCAGTTCACTGAATTATAGAAATTTTAAATAGAAAATTGTGCTAAAAGATCATCAAATCTCACCCAACTACACTAAATTATGCTTCGTTAAAAAAAAGGACAGCATTTAAAGCTGAAAGTAAACAGTTTCAAATTCTTTTTTTTATTTGAAGAGACTCCAAGCATAGTGAAAATGACCAATTAAGCCTCCTTTCAACATATATTGAAAAGAGAAGATAATTAAGAATTAGTGAACTAAACCAAACTAGTCTAATTCTTAGAAAAGCATTATGCGCGAGATAGTATACAGTGACGTTGCACATGAAAGAGAATCAAGTAAAAATTAAGAACCGTTAATATCACAAGTGGACTAATGACTCAATAGTGACGAGACCATAAAAAAATGACTTGAAGGGAAGTTATATAACCCACTTTAGTACTCAATGAGATTTGGGACAAGCATTTTCATCATTTGTCTAACATCTTACAGATGAAACAAATATGGTATCAACTGTGGTAATGTAGACTTTTTATGAACATTTATTATATATCAATCACGTGCAACGTACGTGTCATGATTCTAGTACATATATAAAAGAGAATATGCATCCCGCCTACGTGACGGACCATAGAGCAAAGTTTCTATTTATCTATTTGGTTAAATAAAATCCGAGCGGTGTTTCTCTCCACATGAGAAAGATACGATTGTGACTGATGTATTCCTTCCAATCTCTCTTGCCTATATACTACATCATTCTCCTAATGGCTAATGTAACTTGATCATTGAATCTTTACAAAGATTGTTCCTTTTATGACTATTTTTAAACAATTCATGCAGATGCCGATGTTCTTCCAAGAATTTCAAATTCCTGTCGCAAAAAAGTTTTGAAGCAAATTAATTGTTGGCAATCGTGACTGTTTTTAAACAATTCATGTCGATGCGCCTCCCCAAGCTTTCAAATTCCTTGCCCCAATATTCACTCTCCTTCACACCTAGGGCGCCCAGTCAGAAACGATACCCTACCCTCAAATCTTCTACTTTCTTTCACCCGCCCATTCTGCATCGGTGTTCTGCTTTACTTGCTTTTTCTTTAGATTTTCTCTTACCACCGCCCTCCGCATCTTTGGGAATTATAAAAAAATGCCGCCCTCCTAAATCTTTTCAGTGTTTGAAAATAACTCTTGGTTGTTTGAAAACAACGTTTGATTATTCATATAGTTTTATATTGTTTTTCGATGGAAGATAGAATTTCCTTTATTGTTTCCAATTCTTCTTTCACAGGGTACTTTTTATAGCCTAAATCTCACTTTGAGTAGGAAAAGATCATAATCTTGTCCAGAAGTTTCAGAACCATTTCCCAAACTGTTAGATTCAAAAAGAAGGTAATGACGGAATGATCCAATACATCATTGTGACTGAGTCTTTTCAATCACACCCAACTGACAATCATCATTGTTTTCGCTCACAAAGGAATCTCAGTCTGTACAGACCATAAATTCTACACGAGTAAATTGGTTTTGCATTGAAATGTTTTATTATCATTAAAACTCATGCTTTCAGACTCTTGTTTTTAACTTACTTTCAAGTGTGGTCCGTTGTTTTGTCACAGAGATCCAACCTTGCTTTTATTAAAGAACTAGCATGCAGAATTAGAAAGTTGCTAAATTTTTGCTAAATGCTCAATAAGTCAAGACAATACACATCACAAAAAGAAAAAAGAAAAATCTGAAAGGGCAAGAAAACTACTTGACATGGGTGGTTTGCTTCATGTTGTCTTAATCTTGGAAAATATTGCAGTCTCAGAGAAATAGGTGCTACGACTTTGGGTTGCATGCTTGGCTTAATCAGGATTTGATAGTTCGATCCCTTGAACTGAGGTGAAGGCCAAACTTGAAGTCAAGCCTGAGGATGCACGGGTACTAGTACTAGTACTACTGCTTTTAAATTTCTTCATTGCTGCTGATAGACGTAACTTGTCAATTCCAGCTGCTTGACCAAGCATGCCATAGCCCTGCCCTAGTCCATCCCCTAAGGAACTTTCTTCCGCTTCTCCAAACTTGGTCATACCCGCTAGCCTCTGCCTCTCCGTAATCTCATATCTCTTATTCATCTTTCTCTTCCGATCACCACCTCTCTTTTTCTTATAAGCATTATAATCTGCGGGAACTGGAAGAGGCTTTGGCAGCTTTGCAGGAGGTAACTCTTGCAATTTCTCTATCTTCTCAAGGATAATATCCCTAAGAGATTTTCCATATTGTCCAGTCGGAAACCCTCTGGCTGAGTCCATACGGGCCGCTAATATAGATTTATCTGCCAACGATCAATAGGCTTGCTTCCTTAAGGAAGGAGGTGTACTCTGAATTATATCAGTTTCCTCAATATAACAACCTCCCATGTGATGAAACTTGGCTGTGGAGAAGCCTGCTAAATTATTAGCATTCCTTTTGGCACCAAGAAACCGGATGTTGTCAGGGGGTATGTTTGCCAAGGAGGAGAGACCACCAGCAGTAGCAATAAGCTTAGCAGCAACTGCACTCCCAACAACAGCAGAAAGATTGGGAGCGATAAATCCCATTCGACTCTCAACAAAATCAAGGACTTTTTTATTTGCTGAATCAATAGAAAGAGCTCTGTCACATGCTTCCAGGGTCTTACGTAAATCGTCCTGTGTCAATGGCTTGCCACTGGTAGTAGAAGCTGTAACAGAGACAACCATGATGATAGCTGAGGGTAAAAGTCCTTCCAAATCAACTAGGGTCATGTCCATTGCATTGTCTATCTTCTTAACTACCCGAGCGTAATCGATTGGATGATTAACCAGTGACTCTAATTCTGGAAATTTTGATCTGTACTTATCGCGTATAAAATTGTGGATTATAAAGATTTCATTCTCAATGTCGACAGATAATGTATTACAATCCAATATCAACGCATCGTATTCTGGATCACCTAATTTAGATTTATGATCACAACTTAGGGCCTCTTCAACTTACTGCATTGTGCTGATGAACCAATGTGATTTCTGTAGTTTGGAAACACCATCTAGATCATCATCATTAATTAGGGTAGACAATTCTCCATCATCTTCCTCTATTTCGTAATCTGCTAAGAAAGAAGAAATAAGAGAAGCCATGAACAAGAGTTCGGATTCTGGAAACAAGAGATAAAAAAAGTAAGAAAAGAAAAAAAAAGCTCACCTCACAAGTTTATTTTGCACAACCTTTATACTAATATAGTTTTCAAAAAGAATCCTAGTAAGTTGCAAATTATGATTCAAAAACCTTTCCTAATCAAAATATGAAACTCAATAAATAAATATATCCTTTTCTTTTCCCAAAAGAAAAATTATTCTCTCCTTCCGTGAGTTAACTCACTTAGCTATAAACTCACGTCTCCCCTTTCACGCATACTCACTTCTCGACGTCACAGCCTCATCTCCCCAATCTCCCTCACGCACCCCCTTTCCCGAATCCCTCGTCCTTTCTCCTTCACGTGACCTTCTGTTCGATGCGACGCGACGCGACGAAGCAGAGCCGAAAATAGCTCTGTCCCGTCGAAGCAGTAACGCAGCAATGCTTTTCAGCAAAGCTTGATAGATTGCGAGTTTTAGGGCATTTGATGCGACTGATCGACCACCAACCCTCTTTTCAATTCAAATTTGAACTCAATTTCATCCCAAAATCGCCCTTGGTTTCCCCCCAATTTCGAACCCTATTTCACCTATAAATAACCCCTCTCGTTTTTCAGAAAAGGGGATTTTTGGGAGGTATTGATTCTCACCCTAAAAAGTCCTAATTGTTCTTCCCCTTTGAACACCCGAAATTTCTAGAAATCTACCCGATTGGGAATTTTTGAGCTGTAAATTCCGAAGTCCTGAAGTCGGAGTCGAAGTCCTTTTACGGGTTACCCTTCCTCTATCGGTTGAATTCATTCAAACGATTCCGATGGTTGAAATGATTTTTGAAGTTGTGGAGTTGTAAATGTCCTGTTTCGGCACCAATTTTTATTTTTTATGCCTGTGTTCACCCTCAATTGTTTGCGTTTGTTGCGACGTGATGACTATCTTGTTGTGGTTCGCTGTTAAAACGTTTTCTGAGTTCATGGAGTCACGTCTCAAGCCTTAAAGGTCCTGTTTTAGCGTTGATTTCACGCTTACATTTAAATTCCAAGTAGGTCGGGGCTGGTTTCAATCCTTTCCCAATCAATAGTGCTTTTAAAATGGTTTTCTTCACTGTTTTATTGTTCAAGGATTAAACCTTGACGCGAGTTTAAATTTTAGTTAAAAAATAGCCTCAAAACTGTAAGCTTTGCTGTAAAAATGTTTATCCTGGGCTAGTGACTGTTGAACGAGTCGCTTCAATATTTTTCGTTGGTTCTCTTCTGGACATTGGTTGAGG
Source organism: Solanum aculeatissimum (assembly GCA_038996855.1). Classification (NCBI taxonomy): domain Eukaryota; kingdom Viridiplantae; phylum Streptophyta; class Magnoliopsida; order Solanales; family Solanaceae; genus Solanum; species Solanum aculeatissimum. The sequence goes on along the minus strand of JBCEWC010021002.1, from coordinate 229 downwards.
GTGCTGTTTGTTGGCACACGGTTTTTGAACAAAGTTGGCACACGGTTTTTGAACAGTAAACACGGTTTACTGTTCATGAACAGTAAACGCGTTTTCATGAATAATAAACGCGTTTTACTGTTCACACGTTTTCTCCCCTATAAATAGAGGGTCTCTTGACCTCATATAGATCATCCCACAAAAGAAACAAAAGGAGATTAAAAACACAAAGAGAGTTATATACCAAGAT
>JBCEWC010021001.1:0-10663 GCA_038996855.1 Solanum aculeatissimum | reverse complement strand
CTGAATTCAGGATTTGTTGTCCACCAATTCAGAAAAATTACCAGTAGGGGCTAATAATTACTAGAAGAAATCAAATTTGAGGTAGTTATCAGAACCTTTTTGGCTGGGAGCTACTGCTGTTTGAACAGTCTTTTGATTGGTAGATGGTGCTGGGGTTGGTAGTATCTCAAATTCAACCGGTTTAGGCACCTCAGGAGGGCTAGCGCAGCGTATTAGTGCCCAATTAACCCCTTCAAAGAAAGGATGTTGTTTTATCTCAGTTGTCCCTCTTTTGTATGCCAATCTGTTCAGTGGTTCTTTTATATGAGTAAACCCCCAATCAGATCCCTTGCTGCAAAACTGACAACTGGTGATTCTAGAAATCTAAGAGGTTGCCCGACTATATTGAATAATGTAGCTCGGTTACTAGATCCTTTAAATGGAGTTTTACCAAACAAAAGTTCATAGATAAAGATCCCAAAAGTCCACCAATCTACTGAAACAAAAAAGAACGTTAAAAACTTATATTTGGTGATAAGTATGATTCGATACAACCGAACATTTACATTTGTAAGAAACAGTGCTTAAATAAAAACGTTGTTGATAAACACGCTACAAACATGACAAATGCCATCACTGACTTTGGTGATGAAGCTTTGCGTGCGCTTTGCTTGGCTTTAAAGGACGTCAAAGAGGGTTATCAAGAAAATAATATTGCAGAAAGTGGCTATACATTGATTGCAGTAGTTGGAATCAAAGATCCAGGTTGTCCTAGTGTTAAAGAGGCAGTTAAATCTTGTTTGGCAGCTGGAATTGCTAAAGAATATGGAATACTAACTGATGATGGTTTGTCCATTGAATGCCCAGAATTTCGCAACAAAAGTGCTGATGAAATGAGGCAAACAATTCCTGCAATTCAGGTGTGCTGTGTACATTTGATTGCTTTATATCATCCTTGTGGATCCTTGTGACTTCGTTATATTTTTCTGAAAAATGTTTATATCTTGAATGCAGGTTAGGGATCAATCATCCCCTACTGACAAGAACGTGCTGGGAAAAGAATTTGAGAGGCATGTTTAAAGAAGTTGTTGCAGCTACTGATTATGGCACAAATGACGCCCTTGCCTTGCATGAGTCGGATATTGGACTTGCTATGGGTATAGCAGGAACAGAGCTTGAAAATATAGTCCTGCTCTGAGTTGATATGGCCATATACATCATTTACTTCTTGTAAGCTCCAATTGGCATTTTTTTGTCTTTTAAGTTTTGATCTATGGTCAAAATTTTCTTACTAATTACAGTCTCCGTTATAGTTTATATCAAATATTTGTGATACATAGTCAGTGCTTGAAGTTGCCTCCGTGAATATTCCTTTTCTTATTTTCAATATGATATCTTCAATATCTCAAACATTTAATGTATCACTCTGAAGACATCGACCTGCAACATATAAGTAAAACTCATTTTCTCCTGTTTATGTAAGTTTACTTGACATTTTGGTAAGCAAAGTTCTACAAACTGCGTGGCTACACATTTTGCATATTTGTTTCACTTTAAAATCTTGTACACATTTGTAACAGAATATCCATTCAGCTCCAGCTTGAGCTATTCAAACATTGAGTATTTGTTAGACCCAAAAAATCATAAATACAGTGACATAAAACTACAAAGTACTTTAAAAACTTATATTTGGTGATCAGTATCATTCGATACAACTGAAAATTCACATTTGCAAGAAATATTGCTTAAATGAAAACGTTGCTGCACTTCTAATAGATTGATAAAATATAGAATGGACGCTATTCTAGGTTTATATGACTCTCAAGAATAGTCATACACGTGCAACACACGTGGAGTAAGTCTAGTACTATATTAAGTTCCTATGACAAAATTGATTCATCATTTGAGTTGCTATGACTCTTTAAAAATATAGATTCTTTTGGATAGAGAATTTCCTGCAACAACATAAATACACACTCATTTTCAGCAACTTAAAAAGGAAAAAAATTGATCAAGTGACATTTAAGAAATAGTTTTAAATCTATTGCCAAAAAAAGAAAATGATCGTTCATTTTTGGAAAAGAATTTATGACATATCATTTGGAGATGGCATAGTTAGAAAATATTTTTAGTGCATAGTAACAAATAGAACCATCAAGAACTTTGTTGTCTCCTCAAATTTCTACAACACAATGGAATTTGAAGCCTCCCATCGACACCAAAAGCGGAGCAAACACACTAGCAGTGCTCCATTTTTTTCTTCCTCAGTTCAAGATTCGAACTTTAATTCCATTTTTCTTCCAGCAAATCTCATCAATGAAATCCTCTTAAGGCTGCTGGTCAAATCCTTTGTGAAATTCAAGTGTGTTTCAAAATCCTGGTTTGATCTAATCTCTTGTCCTAAATTTATTAAGTTGCATCTCAGCATATCTGCTATGATGGGGTTTAATCCATCCGAAAACAATCTAAAGGATTGTTCCTTTAGTTCTTTACTTCATGACCAGGTTACTGGGCAATGGACTTGGATTATCCTCCAAAAAAATCCTATCAATCTATTGAGGTTGTAGGTACCATTAATGGTTTGATTTGTGTTGCAATTGATGGAAAAGGTTTGTTTCTTTGAAATCCATCAATTAGGAAGCTCAAGAAACTACCTGCTTTTAGAACTGGTTCCTTTCACATGTATGATTTTGGATATGATGAGCATCATGATGATTATAAGGTAGTAGATATCACCCAAAATGTGTCTAATGACTATTCATTTTATAATGTGGCCAACGTATATAGTCTAAATGATAATTCTTGGAAACATTTGGATAATATAATGATTGCAATGCAAGTCAATAAATTGGGTATGTTTATGAATGGAAAGTTTCATTGGGCTATTACTAAGAAGCCTTTTGGTTTTTATACTGATTGGGACATCCTCGTTTTTGATTTGGCTAATGAGATATGGGAAAAAATGGAGATCTAACCATTTCAATGGAGAAGGAACTTCTTATTTTATGTCATTCCTCGGTTTGTTGGGAAATGATCTTTCTATGTTTTGTTATCGTCTTATGGATCAGGCAGATTTGTGGGTTATGAAGGAGTACGGAGTTAAAGAATCTTGGACAAAGATGTTTAACATTAGCTATGTGGGGTATAGTTTATTTGGTCCACACATTTGCATGTCAAGTGAAGGTGAAATTTTGTTTAAGAATGGATCAGTTTTCATGATTTATAATCCAAAAGGTGGCTTGATGAGATTTCCAGAGGTTACCAACTATGGTCACCTTGTTGACGCAAAGTTGTGCGTTGAAAGCCTTGTTTGACCCTCTGCTATAAAAACGTACCATGAATGCGACAACATCAAAGTGCTTGATGTCTTCATCTTCAAGGTAAATTGCTCAACATTGTTTCTTTCGTACTATCTTCTCTTTGTAAATAACCAAAGGTTAGCTCAACATTGTTTCTTTTGATTTGGCAAAGCTGAATTGTCTTTCACTTTGTCAATAACCATCTTCAAGCTAAATTGCTTGATGATATTGTTGAGCAAATAGGCGTCCACAACAGTCAGGGACCAGGTCCCTTAAAGAAGTAATAACACAAAACTAAATAAAGAAGAAGAACAAGAATATCACACACAAGATTTAATGTAGAAAAATCCTTGCTCAAGGAAGGAACAACTACGACCTATCCAACAGGATTTCCTACACCCAAAATCCACTAAATGAATGAGCAAAGTAGTCAAATAAAACTCACACAGTTTATTTGCCTCACTATTCCCACTTGTAACCCGGTTACAAGACATGAGCAACAAAACCAAACACTAGTCTATCCTCTCACCTCCTACATGAAGTTAGACTACTAACTAAAACACCTCAAGGCCTCAACTCGCTAACAGATCCATAACTATCAACCAAAATGTAAACAATGATCAATTTTCCTTTATAGATTAGGAAGTGATATTACAATGTTACAACACAACACAACACAACTACATACATAAAAGGAAACTATATCTATCTTCTATTAGGTCCTCGAACGCAGTAGTTGTATCTTCACACAAGGAGCCAAGAGAGAGCTTTTGGAGCAAGATGAATATTCACTTTGTGTATTCTCCAAAAGTTATTTTTTGTTCCTTGGTCATGCTCTTTTTATATTGTCAAGGTAACCCTCAAAGAACCACTGGTCCATTAGTACAAATGAAGGTGACATTTCACCAACCAAAACAGCTTTGACAATTGTATCCCACACAACCCTCTGCATGTCAATTTGATTGCTGACCTGTTCCTCGAGTAGGTTTGTTAATCATCAAAACACTTGCTTAACATTTCCCCCTTTTTGATAATGACAAACTATACCATTATTAAGTTCTTGTTCCCCCTGAATGTATTGCCCTGTAAATTAAGCTATCTTCCCCGTTTTGGCATCATTAAAAATATATACAGTAAACTAAGATAAGAACCACAGGTAATGAATTCACAGCCCATTATGTAACCTTTCTTTCCATAACCAAAAGACACACTGCCGCCTTGAATTTCTTTCGAAGAGAGGAAGTTTTTAGTCCTTCCAGTCGTATGTTTGGAGCATCCACTATCCAAGAACCAACATTGACTGCTTCCTCCTGACTGTTCTTGCACAAAACTTATTTATTAATCTTGGGAACCCATTTCAGTTTGAGTTTCCAGTAAGGAGACAAAGGTACAATCAAATTCTTCTTGGTCCAAGCAGGCAGTTGTCTGTTACTTCCTTTTGATTTGGGACCAGGTTCCACATGCACTTTCTTATTTCCAGAGTACTGAGAGTGTTGTTTCCTTAAGGTTTGTTTAAGGACTTCACAGTTACTTTTTAAATACCCATTTCTACCACAGTGCAAACACAACAAATTATCTGCAACAAATACATATTTGTTATGGGGATTTTAGGGAGGATCAATTTTGTTCACATATCCTAATCCTTGTTTCTCATTTCCCTTGTGGTTGGTCATTTAATCCAAAAGATTAGATGAATGGATCCATTTTAATGACTCGTTCAAGTTGCCCTTGACCTTGACCAGGTCCTTCTCCAACACCACATTTCTCTCTAATGAGAGCATTAGTTTCAAGTCAGATTCTTTCAATTTTTCTTCTAGAGCAAGTTCATTCTCGCTAATTTTATTCTTGAGTTTGACATCTGATTTAGACTCATCTTCCAACAAATTCAGAAGCTCATTTTTCCAGCTTCTAAAGCCAAACTCTTTTCTTTAGGATCATATATTTGATTTATTAAAGCTGTTTTTTCATCTTGAGAAAAATCAATGCTATTGTTTAACAAATCTTTAACAGCGGTAAGTTCAAAAATAGAGTCAACCAAAATACATGAAAGCTTCTTCAATTTCTTAGTGGAATAAAGATCTAAATTTTCTTTTAGATCAAGCAAAGTTACCTCATCCTCTGCTTCATCATCAGACTGTGCCATAAAGGCAAATAAACTGTCCAAAATCTCATCATCGTCCTTCACAACCATCATAGAGGAATCTTCAGGTTGCTCTCCCTCTTCTGAATCACTGGATGAGTTGCCCCACACTCCTAAAGCCTTTAATCACTATCTTATCTGCAATAACTTTCCTTCTGAACTTTTCAGGGACCTAGTGCTTTCGTTTGTCATATCCAAACTTTGACTTGCTTTTAAAATCAGCCTTGCCTTGAGGACACTCCCTGATGTAATGCCCCAGTTTTTCACATTCATGACACAACTCCATGTTGTTTTGAAATCTTCTTGTGTTACCTTATGAACCTATGGTTCCTTTTTATGATCTTCTTAAATCTCTTGGTAAGATAAGCCATATCAACACCATCAATATCTTCATCACTGTGAGATGTCTTCAAGGCCAGAGACTTGTCCTTATTTTTCTCTTTTTGCAGTTTCATGCTATTTATTTAGCTCATATGTCTAAAGAATCCTAATAAGCACATCCATGGCCAGAGACTTTAGTTTTCTGGACTGTTATCGCATCAACTTTGCTTTCCCAAGACTTGGGAAGTACTCTGAGAATCTTCCTCACCTGCTTGCTCTGACTAACAGATTAACCCAGACATTTCAACTCGTTGGTTATAGCAGAGAACTTGGTCTCCATGTCGTGTATGGATTCACCGTCCAACATCAAGAAATCTTCATATTGAGAAGTGAGCATGTCCACTTTAGACTCAATCCCTTGTTCAACACCTTTATGAGCTTTTTTAAGGCAATCCCAGATTTCTTTAGCTGATTCACACGTTGATATTCTATTATATACCTCCGCTTTGATCCCACACACAATCAGTTTCTTTGCCTTGTAATTTTTTTCGATTTTCTTCGTGTCTGCCTCAGAGTATTGTTGTCTAGTTTTTGGAACCAATCTTGTGGTTTCTCCTTCCTAGGCTTTGATTATGGGAACATAAGGTCCATCAAGAACGATGTCCCATAGTTCACTGTCCTCAACCACAAGAAAGTCATACATTCGACTCTTCCACTGTCCAAAAGTAAGCAGGTAGCAAATGAACTAAAGCCAGAGTGTTTTGATGATTAACAAACCTACTTGAGGACCAGGTTGACAATCAAATTGACTTGTAGAGGGTTGTGTGGGATACAACTGTCAAAGTTGTTTTGATTGGTGAAATGTTACCTTCATTTGTACTAATGGACCAGTGGTTCTTTAAGGGTTACCTTGACAATATAAAAGGAGCATGTCCAAGGAACAAAAAATAACTTTTGGAGAATACACAAAGTGAATATTCATCTTGCTCCAAAAGCTCTCTCTTGGCTCCTTGTGTGAAGATACAACTACTGCGTTTGAGGGATCTGATAAAAGATAGTTAGAGCTTCCTTTTATGTATGTAGTTGTGTTGTGTTATAACATTGTAAGATCACTTCCTAATCTATAAAGGAAAACTGATCATTGTTTATATTTTGGTTGATGGTTGTGGATCTCTTGGTGAGTTGAGGCCTTGAGGTATTTTGGTTAGTAGTCTAACTTCATCTAGGAGGTGAGAGGGTAGACTAGTGTTGGGTTTTGTTGCTCATTTCTTGTAACTAGGTTGCAAGTGGGAATGGTGAGGGAGTGAGGAAAATAAACTATGTGAGTAGTATTTGACTACTTTACTCATTCATTTAGTGGATTTTAGGTATAGAAAATCCTATTGGACAGGTCGTGGTTGTTCCTCCTTTGAGCAAAGAGTTTTTTCATGTTAAATCTTGTGTGTGTTGTTCTTGTTGTTGTTCTTTATTTAGTTTCATGTTTTTACTGCTTCGTTTTTTCTTGAAATATCCATCATCTTGGTTTTGACCTTGTTCACTGCTACAAAATCATTATTTTTTCATAGAAATTTCCCACTAAAAAAGAAGAAAGAATAATAGTGTTTTCGTACGCAAAAATTGGAAAGCTTCCCAATATTCCAATGAGAATCTGTTCATCCATGTGTTTCTCTAGTGAGTTGGTACAGTGGCAATGGGGTGTAACTCATATTTTTCATTGATTCGCAATGGGAAAACCTTTGTTTCTAGCTTAATTTAATTACTATTACTGTTGTCATCACTGTAATTGTTTACTAATTACTCGAGGAACTTTTAGTTTATTAATGCATACGAGAAGTTATTTGTTACTCAAATATTTACTCTTTGGCATTGATCTTCAGTTCATGCAATGATATGTTGATATGTTATATATGCAATGACTGGATTTAATATGTGCGCGGGTCATTTTTATGATGAAACAATTTTATCCCTAGAACGAACTCTGAACTTAAACTATATGTATTTAGACGTATTATACAACTAAACTCGAATTGATATCATATAATCACATCTATATTTATCTATCCATCTATATATATATATATATTACCTGAAAAACATGAACTTTAAATTTTTTGAATATTAAATTACTATTTTGCCCTCTTAGCAAATTATAACGTGTTGTCACTTTCCAACCCTATAACATTGCACTCCTTCACAAGAAACGTCACATGCTCCTTCACAAGTGTTGCCTCCTCCTACTTCTTCATTATGATCAAACACAACCCCTTATCTCTCTGCTATGAGCAGACGCAACCTCTTCCTACCCATTCTATATAACAATACGATCGCACATGACGCAACCTCTTCCTTCCCACTCTATATAACAATATGATCGCATACGTTCTTTCTCATCAAACATCCACCATCTGCAATAACTAACAGGTATGCACTTCTATTACCTCTTATTCAGATGTAAGCTTCTCAATTCGCTTATCCAATTACAATGGTTTTCCCCCTATCCATGCACATTATTCGCCGCAAATCACATTCGGACTTTGTCTTTCGCTACGGTACAACTCCACCCATACTCTTGTCAAATTATCACTTTATTTGTTACTATCTGCGTTTCTGCCTTCTCACAGTGTCCTTAGTCCTTTGTAGTCACCATCAACTCTGCAGACACACTAAAACAATCTACAATTTGTTTGACACATTTTCACACTCTGCCTTCTCACAGTGTCCTTACTCCTTTGTTTCTCATCATCAACTACTAAAACATAATTAAACGGCTTAAAAATTATTCCATGGTAGGCCACCAAAGCTATTTACAACACTCACAAAGTGTACTTTTGCAAAATTTCAAGATATTGGTCTGCTTGAGGGTCTAATCTTGAATTTTTCCCCCCTTCATTTGTGTAAATACTCTATTAATATTAGTAATTAGGGTATCGGATCATATTTAAAAGTTGAGTTTTTCCTTTAAAATTGCAGTTATGATGATCATCTATGATACAAAAGGTATTTTTCTTCAGACATCTGTTCTGATCCTGGTTTAGTTTGGGGGATGTTTCTTCCGCTGAATGTCCTATTGAACCTGTTTTTATCCATGCCTGCAGTATTCACTCTACCTGTATCATATAAATTATTAAAGACTATTTTGGTTAACTTGCTGAAAAATAATTGTGACATTTCCCTTTCCATTATAACCTTGCGGTTTTAGGTCTCCAAAATGGATTTAATTTATCTAAACAAGACCAATCTTAAGCATAGGATTTAGTAGATCTTATACTTGTCCAGGAGGCTGTTGATGTGGGTTCAATGCTGAATTAGTTCTTTTCATTGGATTAAGAAGTGGTACGCTGCATTAGGCATGTTGTTTTCTATTCACGTTGTTATTAGTTAATTTGTTTTTCAGTCCATCCCTTGTTTACCAGATTTATCTTCCAATGAGAATTCAAATATTTTGGGATCAGTTACCTTGGGAAAGTATACAAAGGTGCTGCACTTCTGTTCTCTTAAGGTTGTTGGTGACATTAACCTTATTGGTTGAACATTTGCTGATTCAAGCCATGTTTTACAGTGGTTTAATGATGTTAGCTCGACCAATATATCTGATAAGTGTGAAGATCTCCTAAACCAACTATTTCATCTTTATGGGTGCAAGGTAAGTCCAGATTACCCGTTATTACGTATGTGATCAGTTCGTTCAGACTCATGCTTTTTACATCAAGATTATTGTCTATTTCAGAAGACTTGATGTTTAAAGTTCAGTTTCATTCTCTAGATGTAACTTTGTTTATTCTATTTTTCCTGCTCAACTCTTTGCAATCAAGACAGCAAAAATCGTCATACCAGAGCTTCATAAGTTGCAGGCAGCCCATACAGTTACTTTTGGATCTGAAGCAGCGTGCTTATTGAATCTTGATTGCGAGGATGGGCATATCTGTTTTCCATCATGCTATTAGTATGGCTTCTTGTTATCTTGTAGTTTGGACTAATATGAAATTTCTTCCATTTTATATATGAAAGGAATAAGATTGACTAATGATACTCACACAAATTTGGTACTTTACAAATAGCGTCTGAGGTATAGAAAAAGTCACTGAACTACTTTCATACATGTTGAAACAATTTGTTCAACTATTGTTTGTTTTAGTGTCAAATTAGGGATGTGAAAGCTGCTACTACATACGATTCTACATTTAATAGGCATTCCTAACTTCACTCTTCATATCCTGATTTTAAATTTTCAATTGGAAGAAAAATATTCTCAGAGCTTGTGCACGGAAACAGATCCATGTTCCTGTCTTCAACTTCATGCTTTCTTTTACTCCATACTCTGTATCTCTGAGTGTCATCTGATGGTTCCTTTTTTTCTATATTTTTTAAACGTGTCAAGTGTCAGATGAACTACTATGTTTTACCTAAATGTTAAAAGATTTAAGTCTCGCTATAGAATTGTATTTAGAAATATAATAAAGTTTATTTGTTGAAATGAACGCTCCTACTTGAAAGGACCTGGTCCTTGTGCACAGACTGTCAGACGCAATATAAAAATGCAAACCAGAAAGTAAAGAAAACAAACTTATAACGTGGAAAAATTCCTTGCTCAAGGGAGGAACAACCACGACCTGTCCCACAGAATTTTCAAAATCCCAACAATCCACTAAATGAAAGAGCAAGGTAGTCAAATACAACCTACCATATATTTTCTCCACCCTCTCTTCATTTCCCTCTTGCAAACTTGATTACAAAACTGAGCAACTCACCTAGCCAACAGCCTACACTCATCAACCTAGATGACGTTAGACTTCAACCCAAAAGATCTCAAGGTAACGGCTTACGAAGAATCCCACAAGACAATACAAAAGATAGACACACTATGATCAACTATCCTTTATAGATTAGGAAGTGACCTTACAAACTTCAAGAACTAAATACAAGA
>JBCEWC010021000.1:0-10664 GCA_038996855.1 Solanum aculeatissimum | reverse complement strand
GGAGTAATTAATTTACCTTTATAAAAGAGAACAATGATGGAAAAATGAAAATAACCCTAGGTCGCGTCTGTAGTTCCTTGAAAAAGTAAGCCAAATAATGATTAGTTTTGGAGACTTTTTTGCATTAAAATCCAACTTACAAAGCTATAGTGGCTCTTATCCAACAATATCGGGTTGCCACCTACTATAGTGGATTGCATGGGACTGAAACTCAAAAATCCTCTTAGGAGTCCCCATTTTGTAATACACTTTTTGTAATGGCCCTGAAGGTCATTTTTGTGATTTTTGATAAAATTACCATTTTACACCCTCTCGACAGCTATTCCAAGTCATATTTGGTTGATTTGAAATTCGGTTGTCAACAATCTTGTAAATAATTGAGTTTTTACAAAGAAGTGAGTTTTAAAGACGTAAGTTGCAAAGTTTTGAATTTTTAAATCATCTGGAGATTAGAGTCTTAGAATGGAATTCCGTCAATTTCATTAGTTCTAGAATATGGAAATGGGTCTAGGAGTGTTGTCAGAATCAAATTTGGAGTTGTTATATGGCTTTAGGTCTAATGTTGGAAATTGAGTTAGAGTTTACCTTTTGTCAACATTTTGAGTTTCGGTGCTTGGATAGGATTTTTGATGATTCCATTGGTTTTGGGGGGTTATCCTAATGCTAGAATGACTTCTCCATATTTTAGGTGTTCCAATAGCATTTTAGTATTTCAAGTAGCCTAACCTAATTTAGTTGTGACTTATTGGATTCTGGGTCAAGGAGACCTTGGATTCAATTTCTGACAACTTCATTGAATCTAGAAGAACGAAATTAGTAGAGTTGCATATATGTTTTATACGTATTAGGTTTTGAACAAATTTTGAGGGTCTATTTTGCAAATTGTATGTTATTTGTATGCTAATATCTGGTGCCTGAAGCACCATGCTTCGCGTTCGTGGACCTTATCTATGTTTGCAGAGGGTAGGTCCATTGACCTTTTACGTTCATGGAAGAGGCTCCGCATTCATGGAGCACTAGCCAGGTTTTCTGTATGATCGCAGGAGAGGCTCTACGTTTGAAAAGCATTGGGTCAATGAACTCCGTTATCACGACACCTTCTCCGCATTTGCGGAGTACATATATTACCTGAAATAATTACTCTCTTAAAAGATGGTTTTTACAAAATTCCACAATTTTTAATATTTTGAGCTCGAATATGGGTGATCTTGCAAGTGGTTTTTGTAGGAAATCATTTGGGTAAGTTACTTTCAATCTTTTTCTTCCATTTTCATTGATTAATTCATGATTTAAACATCAAATTGGGGTTTTAAATTGGGGATTTCAACTGTAGAATTCAAAGGTGTATGGACCGAGGTGGTTATAATATTTTATCAAGTTCATCATAGTTGTAGTCTACTCTGAGATCCTATTTTAGTAGTGGAGACCCTAGTCATATGCTTCGTCTATGTCCTTTTCAGACAACATCAAAAATGCCTATACGAACTCGATTCATTATTTCATAATGTAATAGAAAAAAATGTAGAAGGGGCTCATTCAGGGCCTTACTGCACTTATTCAATAACTCTAGTTAGGTATTCAACACTTCTAACTAGAGGTCCAACCTCATAGGTCAAGGGTCGTGGCAGAGTTTAGTCTAATAGGGGTTGTCATACTGGAGGTACAGGGATGAGTGGTGATTAGACTCAGATAAGTGGAGGTCAGGGAGCTTTTTTTATACCTTTTTGGGGAGACCCAAGGTTGAGGCATTAGACACAGTTATTATAGGTATTTTCCCAATTTGTCATCAGTCTTCATTAGTGTTTTTTGATCCCGATTCTACTTATTCAAGAGTGTGTACATACTTCTCTGCTTGGTTTGATTTGTTATTTCAAGGTATGCTTATGCCTGCCCATGTTTCTACCCTGGTAGGAAATCCTATAATAGTTTATCGAGTGTACCAATCTTGAGTATACTACCAGAGAGGAAAAGGTAGGAGGTTGACCTTGGGATGCATTTATAAATTTAATGTTATTACTACCAGAGAGGAAAAGGTAGGAGGTTGACCTCACAAAGTATAGGAAAGCATGGATTTCAATACGTGTTTGGGATACAAAATGGTGGTCTCATAGGTCTAAAAATTACATGGTATGATAACAGGGATTCTTCCTACAACATTTGGAAGAAACACGATAGGCTTTTCATATCATGCCCCTCTCTTGGTAGATCTAATGCAGGATAACACTCAAGGAATCACATACCTCATATTTTTTAACTTTTTGTTCCACTATCCTACGCTTCTATAGACAATTCAGAATAGTTGGAATATCACCATCCATGGAAACCTCTTTTATATTATTCAACAAAAAACTAAAAACACAACTAGAACTCTTAATGCATGGTACAAAGATACGTTTGGGGACATCTCTGAAAAGCCTAAAAGACTAAAAACTTGATCAGAAAATTAAAGAAGAAATGTATTACTGATAATACTCTAGAGAACGGATGTGAACTCTCCAAGTACAAATCTATTTTCACCAGATAACATAAAGGTCAAGATTATGTTTTATGCCAAATAACAAGAGTTAAATAGTCTCATGAAGGAGATGCCAATGTTGCCTACTTCTACGCCTATATTAAAGACAATAGAAGGAAGTTTAATATCAGAACAATATAGGATAATCATGATAATCGACTAGAAAATATTAAAGCTTTAGTGAATGGAGATGTGTTCTTCTATGACATTTTTTTGCTCAAGAATCTAGATAACCTTATGCTAGATACCACTTGGTTTGATCTTTCCAACGCACTTGATTTCACTTGATTAGGAGTTCGGACAAGAAGTTATGGCCTTTTTGGTGAGACTGCCATTGCAGGGATCTGTTTCTGGAATTTTGGTTAAGGCACTGCCTCAGGGCGACTTTCACGGGCTGTGTGCCATCTCATGGTCCGTGAGGTAGCCCGTGTGACCTCTCACTAGGCATGATAAGGTGTTTCGAGATGGTCTTGACCTAAGGATTTGTTTTATGTATAAGGTTAACATTCTGAAAATTGCGTCAACGAGATGGTGCGGTTCATGGACCATGTGAGGCCTCACGGTCCATGTAGGTGACCGTATGGGTGTCATTCCAGTTTTTACTATCCATTTTTTACTTACGAGTTATGGTCTTCAAGTGTAGCCTCAAGGTGGAGCTCATGGGCTGTGAGTCACTACCCGGTCCGTGTAGCTGACTTTGTCGGTGACGTTTCTAGTTTTCCTTACTCATTCCATTAATGGTTTAATTGTAATTTTGGTTATTCCTAAGGATGTTTTAGTCTTTTTAAGATCTCCTAAACCCCTGAATTAACCTTTACACCCTCATTCAATTCAAAATTCTTTCAAACACTTGGATTATTTTCAAATGCTCTCTTCCAAAGGCTCTCTTCCTAGTGTAGCTTGAAGGTTGGAATTGGAATTCAAAGGAGTCTTATTCTTCAATCTCTCTTCTCCCTAAAGCTTCTTGATTATCACGGTATGTGAGAATTTATTCATGGCTCCTTTCATCCATGAAGCCCCAAAATGAATTTCTTCAATTGGTTTTATGAAATTATGCTTACATTGAAATTGGGTCTTTTAAATTATGAATGATTTAATTAAATTGAAGTATGAGCTGTATTTAATTGTTGATTTTAAGGTAAATCAATCCCTAATTTGTTGAATTTCATTAGTTTTATGAAGGTTCAATTATGCATGTCCCCTTAAACTTTAATCTATGCATGGGTAATGTTAAATTAAGTTTTAATTGTTGATTTAACTTTGAATTACTTATGGATTCTTATTATGAGTTTAATTTAAGAATCCTAATTGACCATTATATTCTCATCATCATTCATGACATATGCATATTTGAAACTTGATTTTGATGAAACTATTGATATGGGCATAGTCCCACCTTGACTTGACTTAACTTGATTTTTATAAGACATGGGATATGACTAGATTGTGATGAAATCTTGTCTTGACTTGGTTTTTGCGAACATTTGGGTGATTACACCATCTTGCACTTGTCTTGAATGAGCTACTCCCATGTATTTGCCCTTGCACTTGATACTTGAACTATTGTTTGGCTTTCATAGCCTAAGTATGAAAAGACTTGAATTACGTTTTGGATTTTTAGCCTAACTTTGCATTGCATTGATTTGAAAGTACTTATCCTTCGTCTGAAAGCATGTATATGTATATGTATATGTATTATTGTGGGATAATGACCGAACACCGATTAGAATTGAGTAGTAAGTGGGCTATCCCCAAGGATCCCACTCCTTTCTCTTGAACTATGTGCTAGCATAGGTATTCTTGATATGATATGACTTGAAAATCCTTCTGAAATGATGAGTCGTAAGGAAGGTGGCCATCACTCTGAAATGACCAGGTAGTAAGGTGTGGTGTGACTACCCTTGGCAAGTAGTCACCCTAATTTCGATGTGGGGGCCTGACATCGGGAGTTCATGCATTAGCTTGCATGGATTGTGATGTTAGTTACGTCTTATCCACTATATTTTAAACATTATGACATTTCATGCATCATGAATTTCATGGCATATTGATATGTTATTCTTTCTTATACTCTTCCTTCTATATATGTGCCCTTGTTATCTAACTTGTTTGTAGATTCATAGTTATATGCATCGCATGTCCACATACTTAGTGCATTGTATGTGCTAACTCATACTCTTTATCTATATGATCTAATCGTGTAGGGGCCAGAGACGATATTTATCCACCTTTGGACACTTTGCTTGGTGATCTCAGATTGTTGCTAGTGGTGAACCCTTTACTTTAAGGGTAAAACCCACCTTTCTCTATCCTGTATTTTGATATGTCTCTTCCATCTTATTTTATGACTTGAGGGTGAGCCCGAGTTTTGTTGTGACCCCGTCTTATCCTATGTAGAGGCATTGTTGGACATATCAGATTCTATTGTACGTCTGTATTATATGTTTGTTTGGGATGCTATGATTACATCATGCTTTGACTACGATTATGCTTATGTTATTATGACTTGAATTAATAAGAATGTGCTTATGTGGAAATTCCCAAGTCTATCCTTGCCCCCATAGCTTGAGTCACACTTACCCGCCCCTTATAACGTACTTCCTATGTGCTACGTGATTCATGCAAATCCCTTCCCTGACAATATCCCCATAGATTGAGTCCAAAGCCCCGTAGCCCCTTAGAATTATATGCTACTTATTAAATTACATACTTCCAAACCAATGATGTGTAAATTTATGCTAATATGGCTTGATTGAGGGCTCTCGGGTTCTTATTTGCCATGTCACATCTAGACCCTACTCCCAAGTCATGACAAATAAGGTATCAGAGCACTAGGTTTATAAATGATCCTCGAAGTCCAACATGTCGCGTCAAGTAAAGTCTTTTTCATGGGTGTGATGGATGAAATATCTATGAGTGAGTGACTACGGCGACGTTTTAGGAATATTCTTACTTC
The DNA here is from genome assembly GCA_038996855.1 of Solanum aculeatissimum. NCBI lineage: Eukaryota > Viridiplantae > Streptophyta > Magnoliopsida > Solanales > Solanaceae > Solanum > Solanum aculeatissimum. The sequence goes on along the minus strand of JBCEWC010021000.1, from coordinate 5,193 downwards.
ATTGTCTTTGGAGTCATGCTATGAACTGTTTTATGAGGTTTCCTGAACTATGGTATCCTTGTCACTCTTTCAGAAGATGCCTCCATGAAAAGCTCCTAGACAGGCCCCAGTTTATGAGGAGCAAGTCCCTCAAGAGTCTATAGGGGAACAAGTGACTCATGTTGAATTCTGAAATATGGTTGCTATGTTGGCTCAAGTGGTGACTAATCAAGCCTGGTCGGCTAATCCTGCTCATGGTACCACCCCAGCCTCTAGGGTGAGAGACTTCACTTGGATGAATCCCCCAGAGTTCTTTGGTTCAAAGGTCGATGAGGATGCCCAAGACTTTGTTGATGAGTTTACCAAAGTGTTGAATGTCATGGGTATGAGTTCTGAGGAGAAAGCTGAACTGGCTGCTTATTAGTTGAAAGAAATGGCTTAGGTGTGGTACAATCAATGGTCGGTTGAGAGGGTTGCTGATGTTAAGGTTAATTGGGAAGAGTTAAAGTTTGCTTTTCTGGACCATTTTTTCCCTCTTGAACTTAGGGAGGCCAAGATGACTGAGTTCATTAACCTCAAGCAAGGTGGCATGTCTGTAAGGGACTATTCTCTGAAGTTCACTAAGCTCTCAAAGTATGCTCCCATTCTAGTAGTTGATCCCCGTACAAGGATGCACAAGTTTATTTCTGGGTTCCCTGATTTGGTAGTGAAGGAATGTCGTATCCCTATGCTTATTCGGGAGATATACGTTTCCCGGATTATGACTTGTGTTGAACAAATTGAGGGGGAGAAACTCAAGGAGAGGAGGATGAATGATTCCTAGAGGGCCTAGTATGATGGTGGATTCTCTAATGCTAGGAGTGGTGATTGAAATGGCCGATTCCAATAGGCCAAGGTTCAAATGTGAGGTTTATCAATGCTAGGGTACCCCCTCCTAATGCTCAAGTTGGGGGTGGACCATTACCTCCTCGATGTAACCTATGTAGAAAAAATCACTCGGCTGAATGTAGGAGGACCTCAGGTGCCTGTTATGGGTGTGGTGGTAAGGATCACCAAGTTGCTGATTGTCTCAAGAATGCAAAGAAGGGTCAAATGGTTCCAGATGGTTAGGGTCAGCCAAAGGCTCAAGTTGGTGGTGCTCCCAGAAATAATAGGTTTTATGCTCTTCATGCTAGACAGGGGAAAGATGATACTCGGGATGTTATGATCGGTATGTTAAAAGTATTTGATTTTGATGCTTATGCTTTGCTTGATCCAGGTGTAAATTTATCTTTTATAACTCCTTTGTTGGATGTTAAATTTGGTTTGAGCCCTAAGACTTTGAAGGATCCTAATTCGGTTTATACTCCCATGGGTGAGTCTTTTATTTCCCGAAAGTTATATCGGGGTTATCCTATTTCAGTCTTGTATAAAATCTTTCCCGGTGACCTAGTAGAGCTTGAGATGTTTGACTTTGATATTATTCTTGGGATGGACTGGTTGCATGCGTCATATGCCTCGGTTGATTGTAGGACTAGGCAAATCAGATTTCAGATTCCTAATGAGCCTGTTTTGGAATAGAAGGGTAGTGATTTCGTTATTAAAGGTTGGTTTATTTCCTATCTCAAGGCCATAAAGATGATTTCTAAGGGGTACATCTATCATATTGTGAGGGTTAGAGATGTGGAGACTGAGTCACCTACTTTTGAATCGGTTCCAGTGGTTGTATTCCTTCTGAAAAAGAGGTGGATTTTCGCATAGATCTCCTTCCGGATACTCAACCTATTTCCATTCTTCATTACCGTATGGCCCCGGCTGAGCTATAAGAGTTGAAGGACCAGTTGAAGGACATGTTGGAGAAAGGCTTTATTAGGCCTATTTCACCTTGGGGTGCCTCCGTGTTGTTGGTAAGGAAGAAGGACGGATTGCTCCGAATGTGTATTGTCTATCGATAATTGAACAAGGTGACTATTAACAATAAGTACCCGTTACCCCGGATAGATGACTTGTTTGATCAACTTCATGGAGCCACTCATTTCTCAAAGATAGACCTTCGTTTAGGCTATCATCAGTTAAAGGTAAGGGAGTGTGATATTCCCAAAATAGCTTTCTGAACTAGGTATGGACATTTTGAGTTTGTGGTGATGTCATTTGGCTTGACCAATGCCCCGACGGTGTTTATGGATCTTATGAATCAAGTGTTCAAGTCATTCCTTGACTATTTTATGGTTGTCTTTATTGATGATATCCTTATTTACTCCTGAAATGGGCGGAAGCATATGGATCACTTGAGGTTAGTGCTTCCGACCTTGAGGGAGAAGATGTTATTTGCCAAGTTTAGTAAATGTGAGTTCTAGTTAGAAGAAGTTACCTTTCTTGGTCATGTAGTATCCGGTGATGGTATTAAGATTGATCCCAAGAAGACCGAAGTAGTAAAGAATTGGCCTAGGTTATTTACCTCATCAGATATTCAAAGTTTCCTTGGGTTAGGTGGTTATTATCGAAGATTTGTTGAGGGATTCTCTTCCATCGCATCCCCGTGACTAAGTTGACTCAAAAGAAAGCTAAGTTTGTGTGGACGGAGGAGTGTGAGAAGAGTTTTCAAACTTTGAAGGACCAGCCTACATCGGCTCCTATTTTGACTTTACCATATGGATTAGATGGGATTGTGGTATATTGTGAAGCTTCTCAGATTGGATTGGGATGTGTACTTATGGAACATGGTAAGGTGATAGCTTATGCGTCTCGGGAATTAAAGGTGTATGACCGAAACTACCCGACCCATGATCTTGAGTTAGCGGTGGTGGTGTTTGCTTTAAAGATTTGTAGACATTACTTGTATGGGGTTTATGTCAATGTTTTCACCGATCATAAATGTTTGCAATATGTGTTAACCCAAAGAGATTTTAACTTGAGGCAAAGGAGGTGGTTGAAACTACTCAAGGACTATGACATGAGTGTTCTATATCATCCTGGCAAGGCGAATGTCATAGAAGATGCCCTTAGTAGATTGCCCATGGGGAGTGTGTCTCATGTCGATGAAGGGAAGAAGGAGTTGGTAAGGGATGTGCACCATTTGGCTAGGTTGGGTGTCAGATTGGCTGACTCCGATGATAGCGGTATTGTCGATCAAAATGGGTCTGAATCTTCTGTGGTCGTTGATATCAAAGAAAAGAAAGATTTAGATCCTTCTGTGGTTAAATTAAAAAAGTTGGTTGCCGAAAAGAAGATAGAGGTTTCTCCCAAGGGGGACATAGTGTGTTACGGTACCAAGGCTGATTATGTGTTTTGGATGTCGATGGCCTTAGGGAGGTTATCATGAGTGAGGCCCATAACTCCCAATATTTTATTCATCTGGGATACACTAAGTTGCATCAGGATTTGAGGGAGGTGTATTGGTGGCATGGCATGAAGAGGGACATAGCCAAGTTCGTGTCAGAATGTCCGAATTGCCAACAAATGAAGGTAGAACACCAAAGGCCTGGTGGTTTGGATCAAGAAATTGAGATCCCTACTTGGAAGTGGGATGATGTGAATATGGATTTCGTAGTAGGGCTGCCCCGTGCTCGTAAACAATTTTATTCTATTTGGGTTATTGTTGATCGAATGACCAAGTCAGCTCACTTTTTACCAGTCAACACTACTCACAATGCCGAAGATTATGCTAAATTGTATATCAGGGAATTGGTGAGGTTGCACGGTATACCTAGGTCTATCATATCGGACCGCGGTACCTAATTTACTTCTCACTTTTGGAGGTCATTTCAAAAAGGGCTTGGCACCAAGGTTAAATTAAGCCTCGCTTTCCATCCTCAAGCCGATGGGTAAGCTGAGAGGATGATTCAAACCTTAGAAGACATGTTGAGATCTTGTGTGTTAGAGTTTAAAGGAAATTGGGATGATCATCTACCGCTTATCGAATTCTTCTACATTAATAGTTTTCATGCTAGCATTGGTATGGTTCTATTTGATGCTTTGTATGGTAAGAGGTGTAGATCCCTGGTAGGATGGTTTGAGTTGGGAGAGATGGCATTGATAGGCCCAAACTTAGTAGCTGAGGATATAGAACAGGTGAAGTTGATTAAGGAAAGGTTGAGAATGGCTCAAATTCGCCAAAGGTCTTACTCGGATGTTAGGAAAAGAGATCTTGAATTTCATGTGGGTGATTGGGTTTATGTAAAGATGTCACCTATGAAGGGCATTATGCGCTTTGGTAAAAAGGGTAAGTTGTGTCCCCGGTATGTTGGGCCATAAGAGATTGTTGAGCGGGTTGACAATGTGGCTTATAGATTGGAGTTTCCATCGGATATGAGTTCGATTCATCTGGTGTTCCTTGTGTCGAAGTTGAGGAAGTTGGTTGGTGATCCTAAGGCGATTGTGCCTTTGGAGGGTGTTACAGTCGAGGAGAACTTGACTTATGAGGAGGTACCAATTGAAATCTTCGATAGAAAAGTGAAACGACTTAGCAACAAAGATGACTTTGGTTAAAGTGCTTTGGAGGAACCAACATGTGGAGAGTACTACATGGGAAGCGGAGACGGACATGAAGAAGCGATATCCCAATCTCTTCCAATCTACTCAAGCCTAAGGTACTAGGTCCTATCCTTTCCGAATAGTCCTAACTCTTTATTTCTTGAGTTTCATGGCATGACATGCATACATGTGCACGAAAATGATTTAAACAATGTTTTGACATGAGTTTTAAATGACTTTATTACTTTCGAATGATTATTTATGCATTATGTCTTTATGTTGGAATGTTTCTTGTTTAAGTCAAGTTTCTCAAGCCTTGTTCTAGCCCATTCAAGGACGAATGTTCCCAAGGGGGAGATGATGTAACAAACCAGATTTTTTTTACCTTGTAATGTTGATTGAGATCTGATGTGAACCTGTCATGGTTGACTAATGAGCTTCACGAGTCTCTCGTGAGTGGTCGTATTCAAGGAAATCACATTGGTTAAGTTTTTCTTGATGTCTTGCGGAAGTACTCACTATAAATGGCCATATCCCTTAGCAGGAGTAGAACTGGGAGTTCCATGACCTATCAAATTGAAGCTATTTGAGTTATCTTTCTACCTAACTTGGTTGCACGTGTTTTGGAGTTCAGACGACGAAGTTATAGCCTTTTTGGTGAGACTACCTATGCAGGGGTCCATTTCTAGAATTTTGGTTAAGGCACTGCCTCAGGGGAGCCTTCACGGGCCGTGTGCCATCTCATGGTCCGTGAGGCGGCCT
>JBCEWC010020999.1:0-10664 GCA_038996855.1 Solanum aculeatissimum | reverse complement strand
TTTTAAGCATAAAACGTACTTCAGAAGTACGTTTTATAAAACGTTACTGAGAAGTACGTTTTACTTTTAAAACGTTATTGGTAGTAACGTTTATTCATTTAACGCCGTAAGTTTTTGTCCGTTAGATTTTTTAAATAAAAAAAGCCTAAAACGTTACTGAGAAATACGTTTATATTAGTTTTATAAAAAAATTTAAAAATTATTTTGGTGAATTAGTTTAAATAATGACTTATTTTGATCAAAACTTCTTCAGATATGTAAGTCATGTATTTACTTAATTACTTATGTTATTCAAACATATTGCCCTTTTCTGCTTTTAGAGTGTGTTTGGTATATGGAAAAATATTTTTTAATTTTTTCATGTTTGATTGGCTTTAATGTTTTGAAAAATATTTTCTAAATCAACTCATTTTTCTCAAATTTAAGGAAAATGACTTCTTTTCAAAAATAAAGAAAAACTTTTATCCAATTTCAAATTAATTTTTTTACGTCATCCCTACCACGATTCCCTTCCTATACAAAAATATATTATTATTGTTTTAAAATAAAACAAGATTAAAAAAAAATGAAAAAAATTTCACATTTTGAAAATTTTATTTTTCCCCATTCCTATTCTCCTTAAGAAAAAGCTTGTTCTAAAATATTTGGTAGCACCATATGAACGGAATTATGTATGTATAAGGTAACACGAAATTGAACATCCAGAGTTAGAAGATGCATAAAACAAGCTCTTCATCTACCAGAACCATCCTATCTAATGGCTAATATCACAGGTCTCAAAATAACAATAAACCCCAAAAAGGCCCCGGATAAGGGAATAAGAAAAACAAAAATGGCTCCAAAAGATGGAGACATGATATACAAGGAAAACTACACATCTATAATACTATGAACCTATAAAGTAAATGTATACAAGGACCGGCGGAAGTTACTTGATATAAGCAGCAACTGAAACAGCAACTTTGTTAACCATAACTTGAGTGGCAGAGTTGGTCTTGCAGAATTTGAGGGTGTCCTTCCGGCAACAGCAGGGGCAACTCCGGAGCTATTAGGGCCATTCTGCTCTTCTGTTGGCAGTGAGTTTGATGAGCTACCATCTGCTGGAGCCAATGGCAGTCTATTATTATCAGTAAGGTCTTCACCTGACAAACACAAACTCTTATCAGATAGACCCCAAACACTCTTATTATAAAACAAACTAGGCCAGGGTAAATCATTTGCATCTGTCATGCTTAAAGGAAAGTACATGAGAAAAGGATTGTAAAAGAGAACATCACAAGTAGATAAATACTCAAATATCTTCCCCTCTTTCACTTTTCAGACAAATAATGGAGCAAGATAAAGTAATAAACAACGGAAATAAGCAAAGGGAGAAAAGCAAGTTTTGTTAGAAAATTAGTTGCAAGCCATTGTCATCCAACTCTAGAGGACAGATAAAGAATTGTTAATAGTAGTTCCTTGTAGTTAACAAAGTTTCTTAAAACTAGGTGATGACAATCAGTAAGATCTTGCAAAAACTTCCTTTAATTACCATGTCGGCTAACACAACAAGAGAACCGCTAACAGACTACAAAGAGATGGAAGGATAGAGATAAGTGGATTTAAGATGAGCCCAAGAAGCAACTGAAGGAGAAAGTGACAAAGTAGAGGCTAACATGACAAGAGAGAAAACTTCCTCTCATATGTTCATCTAATAAAGTCAATAGTATCCAGAAGACCATAGTTCATGTATAACATAATCAGATAATCTGTTGGACTTGGAATGTTTTGTTAATTGACAAGTGATTTGGGTTGAACGAGTTGGACCAGACCAAATAAATAACATGGAAAAGGTGCTAAACTAAATATACCAGGTATAGCAGCTTCATGTTCCATTCAAGAAACTTAGAATGATTGATGATTGACAAATGGTTTGGGCCGAAGGAGTTGGGCTGGACCAAATAAATAACACTGAATAGGTGTTAAACTGAATGAACCAGGTACAACAGTTTCAGGTTCCATTCAAGAGTTTAACTGTTAGTAAAACTCTTTGAATGGAGTCTCGGATAGGAATAAAGGATAAGAAGAATATGTGTGTCTTTGGGAAGATCTTGAGTAATCTTTGCACAAAATAGAAACTCCTAACTGTTTGCACAAGTCTAGCTGCGTAAACGGTAAAGCAAGCCGGTTGCTCCAATGCAAACACTTCTTTCTTAAGTAACACTAATCCTAAAAGTGTCTCTATTTAACTAACTTGCTTTCACTTGTTGGTATAAATATGTAGGTTCTTTATTGAAGAGACCCACACCCCTGTACTGAGAGAAATAGTTGAAATCAAAGCATAAAATGAAGATCATTCATAAATTTCTGTCCAACCATTCAAGGTGCATGGTTGATACAAAGGAACAAAAAGGAACACGTTTCATGTATGTGTGTCACAGTGTCTTCAATTCTAGTTTATTGTAGTAGGATTGTTATTGAGTTGTTCCTATTTTCAGCTTTCTTAGAAGCATTGTTTAGGTGTTTTTTCTGAGAAAAAATTAGCTTCAAGTTAGGGTTAACTTGGAGTGGTCGCAACTTTCTTCTTGATTGTTGTAAGAGAGATTAAAGTTAGTTCCTATGTTGCAATTGTTATATATCTCAGTATGGAGGATGAGGACAAAGAGCTGTATTTGTTTATAAACTCTCCTGGAGTAAGTTGGATCACTTAGCCACGCTTCATAATTAGAAAAACGAGCACCATGGAAATACATGCCGCTCAGCCAAAGAAAGTTGTTGTTCTTGTCGGTAAAAATAACTACACGTTTGGATTTTCTTAAATGAAGTTGATGACCCATTGATATGCGATCTTGAAATTTACCTATTTGTTGGTCCAATTCGGTGATTAACTTATGTGACCAGCGAGATACTTTTTTACTGATTTCTTTTATTCCAATCGATTTTTTCCCAATTTTATCTCATTAGGATTAATTGCATCGAATACAAATTTTACAAATCTCGTTCTTTTTTCTGAATTCGCTCTTTCCTGTTCTTGGTCTGAAAATAAAGAAACACCTTTGAAATTTAAACTGCAATATGAATTTAGGTATAATCTAATGATTGCAAGGACAAGGGATTGGAAGTAGTCTCTTAGGTTGCAAGTGTTTGTAATATGAATTCTATTGAGGCTCATGGTTGTAGTGAAATTTGGGTTAACTCCAGTAGGGCTGTAGGTCGTGGCTTTGTCACCCGTGTGATCTGGGTGTTTCCATGTAAAAAATGTGTGTTGTCACTGTTCAACTTTCTTCATTCTGTAAACTACAAATAAGAAACAGATAAAATAACTTGGTCTGTCACTTAGATATAACCCAATCACCCCGCACCCCCAACCCCAACCCCCAACCCCTTGTGTTTTTAGGCCATGCGATATATCACAATCTTTTGTTGGAACTGTGAAATAAGCTTTTGTGTATCACTTTTTTTTTTTTTGAAATAGAAGCTTTCATGTATCACATTAACTCTTCTTGGGTGTAACAATGCAATTCAACTTCTCAATTCACACAAATAGGTTGCAAGTAGTAAAGTATGAAAATAAACTCCTTTTAAGTTAATCAGCCATGACTGAAAACAACATAGAGAGAATCTATGTTGCTCGGACTCTTCAGAACGGTCAATGGGTGCGTGTCGGATCCTCCAAAAATAGTGTATTTTTGAAGGATCCGACACGGGTGCGGCAACATTTTTAGAGAGTCCGAGCAACTTAGGAGAGAATAGCTAATTCCAGATAAGACCAAGACATTAGTAATGAGAAATTGGTACTCACAGTCGGAGCGCGACCAGCCCAGTTTCAGGTTCTCTCTGTCAAACACCATGCGATATCCCGTCATGAAGTTCTCTGTACAGGAAAATGATTATTAGAACTTCCAAAAATTGAGAGAGGAAACTGCAACACACTTTTGCATTCAGAAACTTTTTACAGTTTTACCCCCTAATTTAGCAGATGGAGGTTATTTACAGTTGTGTAGAGATATGAAACCATATGGAGAAGAGGATCAGGCTTACGTCCAATCGTTCCAATATCTATGCCTGAAGGCTCCACAGCTAAACAAAATCCAACAGCACCCTACATCATGATATCGAATATATTCACACATATCCAACATAAAAATACCCAACAGGCATTTAATACAGTACTGGTGAATGAGTCGAAATGATTAGAAGTGAAGGACCTAAAGTTGGCATGATAAAATAGCCAAGAGAAGGAAACATAGGATGCCTCATAGATTTTGTAATCAAAAGAACCAGAATGTTCATCTCTGAAATGCACAACAGGTGGTGTATATTCAAGCACTTACTTGACTGCCATAAATCACAAATACAGGATCCTGGACTATAAAGCTGCTGTTCATCATGAACTTCAGGGTAAATGAAGGAATCTTCGGTAAACCTTCAGAACTGTCTAGGTTCAAATACTCATTCAGTACATATGATGAGGCAGAGAAAAAAGTGGATATCTCTTTATCTTATATGCCATTACCTTGATTTGTAGCAATATTGCCAAGGATATCCTTCAAAGCTAGCTTTGGTAGCATTCACTTTTCTGTCAAACTGTAACAGGGAGAGGACATTAAAGTACTGCACTTTAAAGTACAATAAACAGCAAGCAGATGTAAGCTTACCTCTTTAACAACTCCATCGTAAATTTGATCTGGGAGAAATGTAAATGATGTCCCACTATCCACAATGGCTTTGAAGTTTGTCTGCTCAATACAGGAGCTCCCAAAACAACATGATTCCACGCCAACAACATAAGTAACACTGGACCATGAATCACTCATAATGTGAGTCAACAGAGAGTTTAACAACCCATACATGCAAAACAAAAGCAGAGATAAACAGACAAATACAGCACTCAAACTAATGAATGCTCTAAAATTCATATATGCTTTTTTTTATAAGGTGAGATGAAAGTCTCTAAAATTCATAAGTTGACATACAATTGTCCTTCTGAAGGCAGAAAGGAAGTTGTCTGCTGGCCTGCAGGCCCTTGGTCTCCAAAGAAAATCCTTCCTGAATCATCCTCCTTAAAACAAAGAGAGAAGGAGTTGCGGACCAATCCGGCTTTGGCAAGACGACTGGGAACTGAGATCTCTCCAGGTCCCAAGCCCATCAGGCCATCAGGTGCAACTCCATTAAGGTAACCACCAGTTTGCTTACTACCACATCTGACATGAAAAAGAATTAAGACCTGTTTAATATAGTCTTCGCAAACAGAACCATGTGAAAATGGCCCCATGCATGAATTCTTATTTGAACTTGAGATACAAGCAGCAATTCAATGACACACCCAAAAGTGACTAGAGCCCTGGCAGTGCCGTTGGCTGCCATATGGCTGCCTGATGCAAGATGCAAGATATCTTCCACGAGCACTCCGGATGTGGATGTATCTTCTGATACATAATTCACAGTGTACGGACAGGGCTGCTTAGGGTTTTTGCAATTTGAACTCAGCTCACATAACTGATGGCTGCATGACAGGAACTTACTTGTGCTTGAGCCAGATGGATTGTACTCATTTAGATCTTTATCCTGCATAATAGATGCCCCAAATACCAGGGAGCACCTGCCAATCAATCATCTGATATAAGTGCTAAACCTGTAGGCAGTATTAGCAAAGACTCCGCAACTACATCGAGTACTAATATTTATATAAAGGAAATGAGAACGGTAATTTTATTAGGAGAGCTAGCAACTCCAAGAAAAATAGTCTCACTCACCATGATGTGACAAGACAGCTCACAAATGATATTGAATAAAATGTAGAACTTTCTGAAGTTTCCAACGGAATTTATGAACTGAGTGTTGTTTTCGGTTGAATAGAACCCAATTACAATGTAGAAAGATGAGATGACGTAAAAATCCATGAAGACATAAATAGTCACAGGTTCGTTTACTTGACGCTTATTCTGTTGGAACCTTTTTCCTTTTTATTTTTCAGTTTTTACATTAACTTGTTTCTCTGGGGTGTCAAATTAGACCAATATTAATGTAACCTGGCCAATTGAGAATAAACTATTGATAGGTCAATCTAGACAGGTGGGGTCCTGACCTTATCTTTGACCAAAACAACCATAGGATGGGTGGGGTCATGGCCTGTTGGTTCACTCACCCCAATTCAACCCCCTCCAAGTTGCCCAAACCTCCCAGTTAGCAATCTTAGTATAATCAGCTTTCCGATGGTCTCTGTCTACTGTAGGCATAAATTATAACAAACATAAAGATCATATCCGACGGAATTGGTGATTCTGAATGTATCTGAATGGCCTTGGACCCTTCTGTTATCCTATACTCAAAAAGTAAAACTTCAGTTTTTTTAATGAACTTATTCTTACATGGCTCAAAGGTGGTATCACACTAGTTTAGTGGCATAAAATGGTCATAGGAATCATGATCAGTTATCAACTAAAACTAAAAGAAAGATACTAAAAGACAAATGGGAGAAACAGAAACCAAATAAAGAATAGGACAAGACTTAAACAAGTTCACAAAGCATTGATTAAATGCAGGGGTACTTAACCAGTAAAGGCCCAAAATTTTCAGTTACCTCAACTCCACTACAAAGTTAGAAATTCTGAATAAACATGAAACATTCTGAATGCAGTACATGACCTTGTCTGCCTGATAATTGACGTGTTACAAGTTCCTGCGACTCTTCTAAACATTAACATAATTGACATTAAAGTTTCTTTTTTCCTTTTCATGTAATTGACACTAAGATGAACAAAACTCTAACTACTCATTAGAAGTATGTAACTAATATAATTCCTAAAGCAATCAGAAGTCAACAAAGCACCTTGTGGACATGATCTCTCACAACTGAAGGTTAAGAATTGGCCTTTTATATGTTACAATGGAAATATTTTAACCTTCCAAATTCATCTGTGTTAAAATTTAAATGATAGAATAGAAAGGTATGGTGTTTGGCTCCAAAGTCACTATTACGTACTAACTACCATATCTATCCTTCTATAGCATTTTTTAGTGTCAACTATAAAAATAAGCATTTTTTCCTATAGGGGTAAACATAAAGATTGTGTGCTATATTTATTTGATGAACAATTTCATAGTGTGATTTGGATGTCAAACTGCCCAACTGAAACGAGCAAAGGCAGATGTCATCTATGAGCATAACCTATTTGCACTCGCAACAGCAAGAAGCTAGCAACAAACATTTAGAATAGTGATATAACATTCTTTGCATACCAGGCTGCTGTAATAACTGGCTGAAAGAGGAGCGCATTGTACACATTCACATGGAACCCAAAGCAAGTCACTTCCAGCATCCAGTGCGACGAGAAAGGAAACATTTGGCGTTCCTATATCAACCCACATGTAATGTAACCTGAGAAGTGCATAATATTGGATTAGGGTCATCCTATAACCCGGAATGCCAACTCTTACAATCTAAAACATGAAAAAGAATTAAAAAATTAAGCCCCAATTTAGAACTCGCACCAAATCTTACAGATCATAAAAATGTAATCCACATACAACATTAAGCTTCATTTGATAAACCCTTAATCATATTTTTTAAATTTAATTCAAGCTGAAAACCACTAATTTCAGAAAGGTTTTCAGTAACATCCTACATTTCACCCCCAAGGAGAACAAGAATACATTAATCAAATCCCAGAATCCTTCTGTTCACTGGTAAATTCATCAGTCGTCCATATTACTCCACCCTTTTTAGCATATGCTAATCCAGTGATTTCAATAGATAGGTTACAAGGCAAACTTGATCACAGAGTAGCTTGTACTTATGATAATTACAAGATAATTTATAACATGTCATTGTCTTAGTACTTAGCCACCACCTACATTTGATGTTCTTTGAAAAGCCATTGACTTTTCATAAATGCATTCAGTACTCAAATATTTGTTTCTATTCAACAACAAAGTATAGATTGCTCAGGCAGACACAAGCCAAAATCAATCAAGTCCTAATTGAACTTACATCCACTTGAATTTAAAAAATATGTAAAAGCTTCCAAAAGAGAAAAATGTCACATCATCATCCCAAAAATAGATAATATGACAAAAACACCAAATTTAGACCATATAAATTAGAAGATAAATTGTCCTCATTCTCTTTAATGACCCACTCCTTTTCGTTAATGCTACCAAACCAAGATTTTAAAATTTCCAATTAGCAAATTATTATAAATAAACATGTTGTATAGATAAACAGAAAGCCTTAACTATACACACAACGATTAAAAGTGAATCTTAACAACAATCACAACTTCTTCTCAGAAAGTTGAATTCATCAAACTTTGCTCAAAAAGAAAATTTAATTTATAAGGATAAACAAATGACAAAAAGGGTAACGAACCATCCAAAGTCATTTCCCAAAGGCATCGTTTTGCTACCCTGAGAAGGAAAAAGTAACTGAAATTGAGGACCTAGCTTCTGCCGTTGCAAATCACTGTTCATCAACTTCCCATAATACTCGACGCTCCTACGTTGAGGCCAGGCAACACCCACCTCCCCATTCCTTGAAACCCTAAGTTTTCTCACCTCATCGGCGAATCTATGGACTAATCTTGACGAATATACATCGGATACCCCACATTCAACAACCAGTATGGATAAACCTAACACCATCGCTGCAAAACCCAGTTTGCAAATCTCCATTGGAACCTGAATAACTCCACTAAAAACACGCCCAATTACCCAAGATCTAGTTTAGACAAGTGTTCCTCATCAGAAGATAAATAAATGTGTATATAGATAGATAAGTCTCTCTTTGCTATATTCATAGAGTGAAGGGATAATTGTAAGATGAGAGGAAATTAATGGCTATGAGGTAGGTGGGTGATTGTGTGTATATATGCATTGTATATGTATAGGTGTATGTGTGAAAGAAGAAGATTTTTGGGAGAAGTGAAGAGAGGAAAGTAGAGAGGGTGAGGAGTAAGAAAGAAGACGAAGATGGAGATCACGCGTGTCACTTAGCTTTGTGGTGGGAATCTATATAATGCACATGTGCTCTTTATAATATACGCAAATCTTATTAATATCTCAAAGATATATAGAGATGTGCTTTCCGAAAGATTATCCATTTAAATATGAAGATGGTGAAAAAAATAAAGAACTATGCAAATTTTACATAGTGATAATCAAAATTCAATAAATAACAAATGTAAATAGATTTTATAATAAAAAATTATAATAATATAGCTAGTACAATGAAAAAAATACCGACAAGCTTAAATTCTTTGAAAGCAAGATAATACTCTATTATTGACTAACTTTTTATCCTAATACTCTTCCTCCAACTCCTATTAATGATCATGATTTTCATTATATGAAATAGTGTCATGTCCTTTCTCAACATATCTTTTCAATATTTTATTGATTTACCTCTATCTCTCCTCGTATTTACTATAACCAACCTCTTCGGTTTTTAATTGAGATATTTGCAAATCTCATTCCTAATCTTATTCGGGAGAAGTTAAACGTGGTTCCTGTGGCTGATAAGATGAGGGAAGCGAGACTGCGATGATTTGGACATGTGCAGTAAAGAAGTACTGATACTCATGTTAAGAGGTGCAAGAGATTGGAGTTAGGGGTTACACAGAGGGGTAGAAGAGACCTAATAAGTATTGGGGGAGGTGATCAGACAAGATATGACGAAACTTCATCTCACCGAGGACATGACCTTAGCTAAAAAAGAGTGAAGGTCGCGTATTAGGATATAAGGATAATAGGCTAGTAGAGATAGATTAATATTTGGTCTTGTATTATAGTAGATTTAATTATGTCTTATATTATCGTTATTCATCTTATATTTGTTACTTTTATCATATTTACATACTATCATTTGACCTTTTTCTTGAAAAGTATATTTGTGAGGCAGCAGAAACAATAATAATACTAGTATTAGAAAGAAGTTTTGCTTTATCAAGAATATAAAACCAGAGTATTTATTTATTTTAGGCAAAATATATTTTTCTAAGAAGAATTATGTTTTTACCAAATTATCCTCAATAATTTTCCAATCCGGAAATCATATCATTTGAAAAGTAAGTTGAAGATGAAGTTCAATTTTTTTATATCTCATTATAAATTATAATAAATGTATAATGGTTATATGAAGTGTAAATGAACATTGTAATTCTTATATAACTTTGCTTTTGTTTCTCTTTTTAAGTATACGTTATTACACATTTCATATACAAGTTTATACATGTTATTATACATGCATTGTACATATTGTTGTATTTTTTTGTGAACAATTTATGTATAACTTTTTTTTAATTTCTCTGGAAAATCACAATCTTCCATCAAATTTTTTTTTCAAATTTGTTTTGATCTTTGCTATTTGAAACTTGAGGAAGAAGAAAATTTAGAATTATTATTTTAGGGCTACAGATTTGCAAAATTATAAATAAATCATGGACAAACGAAAAACTAACTAAACCAATAATTAAAATAAGCACAAGAATGAAAGATTCTATAGATACAAATACACTCAATATATATGTTGAAAGTCATTGCTCATGAATAAAAAAAAGGTAAAATTACACTGAGAGATATTCAACTTAAAAAGTTATAAAAAAATAGCCTTCGTTGTATAGACATGTATAGTCGGTGTATATTTATGTATCATAATGTATATTTTGTGTATAGCCCATGTATAAGTA
>JBCEWC010020998.1:0-10666 GCA_038996855.1 Solanum aculeatissimum | reverse complement strand
CAAAAAATCCTTCATTGTATCAATGTGGATGAGACATAATATAGGATAACCATGGTATGTTGGAGAAATTCTATTGGCCAAGAGGCCTGCCACACTGTAAAAATCCGAGCACCAACAAAAATGGTTGTTGGCAGTGTACTCTTTACATCTGTCACTTTTAGTTACACACCAATAGTTCAACCATAGGACCATGTCTCATCCCAGAGTTTGTCAAATCATCAAAACTACACTTTAACAATTTCCCTTTTTTGATGATGACAAACCAACTACAAAAGGTTTATTAGCCTCACAATTAATGTTCCCCTTTTCACAGTTACTTTCCCCTTTCAACCAGTTCTTCCTCCTTTCGACTAGGTCCCTTACTTCACATTCAACAATGATCAATAACCATATTCATCCTATCATATCTTCCTCCTTTGGACATTACCAAATGCGATATTTCCACCTTGAAGTGTCTTGAGTAAAGAAGCTTTCAATATTTTGTCATGTGTGTTGAACATCAACTATATGTGAAATTCATGATTGAAATGAAGAGGTCGAATTGTTGATTATCTTTCTTCGAGATTTGCAGGAGCAACCAATGTTGCAGAATCCCCTCTAGGTGTTAACCTTTTAGTGAGTCTTTGCTCTGATACCAATTGTTGACTTTCTGCATGCGGCCACTACGGTCAGGGACCAAGTCCCTAAATACAGTAACGATGTAAGAATAAAATGAACAAGTAAAGAAGGACATGAGTATTTTTATGTGGAAACCCCTTTGCTCAAGGAAGAGAAAGTCACGACCTGATCCACAAGATTTAAGCTCGATTCCACCATCTTCAAGGAGCAAAAAATGATTACAACTTCTTGCAATCTAAGGATTCATCCCCAAATCCCTTTTTCCCCTTACAAGAAAGTGAAGCCCTCTTCAATTAAGCTGCAACAAAGTAACCCACTATACCAATCCACCAAAGATCAGTTTAGACTTCAAAAAACTATGACCAACTCTAGCCACAACTAAGCAATAACTCTATTGCCCACTACACCGACTAACTCTAGCTAATGAAGACTTTAATGGCTAACTCTAGCCACAAACTCAAATTTGAAAAGATAAGAGAAGGAAAAGATCTACTATCCTTTATAATATAGGAGTAGATTTACAAGATAAACACAAAGAAATACAACTAGAGATAGCCTAAAACTTAGATGACATGCTTGAGTTCCATTTCTGCCTCTTCGTTGGTATTGCTTGGAGAAAGTTTTTGCTTAGATAATAGTGAAAGTGATTAATGGCAAAACTCCCTCATTGTATCAATGTGGATGAGACATAATATAGGATAACCATGAGTTGGAGAAATTTTATTGGCCAAGAGGCCTGTCACACTGCAAAAACCCAAGCACCAACAAAAATGGTTGTTGGCAGTGTACTCTTTACAGCTGTTACTTTCAGTTACACGCCAATAGTTCAATCATGAGACCATGTCTCATCCCAGAGTTTGTCATATCATCAAAACTACACTTTAACAACTGGTTATCGACCTAGTTATTTATTAGCTTAGTCCATTTCAATTCATCAAAATTTAGGCGAATATCTAGCCCAAATTGATCAACAAGAATTTTTGTGAAAATATTTTTAATAAGACTTTTTTTCCCCTTTATTTGATATGTTCTATATGATCATGTCTACTAAGAAAAAATAATATGATTTATTAAGTACTCAAAGCTATAAAATAACAAATATATAATTAAAACTTAGTAAAATATATGGGTTAAATTTTGCCCCATATTGTAACCAACAACAATAACTTATCCACTGAACTCCCACAAGTGGTGTTTGGAGAGGGTAAAATGTACGCACTACACAGGTCTTATCCTTATCTTATAGAGATAGAGAAGTTGTTTCCGTAAGACCCTTAATGCAAATATATCAACCCCAAATCAAAAAATACTAGATACAAAATGACTATAGTGGAAAGCAATTCGAAACTCATAAATACAATACAAGTAGTAGAATAAATGACGACCTTGACCAATATTTTAACCATTTCAATTACTCCCTCCGTTCACTGTTAGATGTCAAATTTTGACATGACACGCCTATTAAGAGGACAATGATTAATATGATAAGATTATCATTTTACTCCTATTAATTTATAGAAGTATTCATAAAGTCATAATTCAAATTCCTATATATTTAATGTATACTATTAATCCATGCAATTACTTTTTCTTTTGTTGCATTCAAGTGAAAAATTTGAAGGGAACAATGTAAATTTTTATTTCAAGTATAATCTTTCGTAACAATTAAAAATTTCCCACTAAAATATTTCATTATAAAAAAAATCCTCCAATGTAAGATTAGAATATAAGTGAGTCCTCTACTACTTTGATATTTTTTTAAGCTTCAAGTATATTTTTTGTATTTTTATTCATTTCTTAGAGTATAAAAATTGTTAAATTTTTTTTCATATAAACTTAATTGAATTGGGATATGTTAATGAGTTATGTTATTTTCAAAGTTCCTACGTACTCTAAGGATGACTTGATCATTAAATACTTTCAAAAAGTTCAACATTTTTCAAAAAGTCTAACTTGATAAGTAAAGTAGGGATAAAATAAGTTAATTTTTTTTTGTCTTATCTTGTTTTTTCCAAATTGACAAGTAAAAATGAAAATCAAATTAAAATTTTTTTAACATCTAACCGTAAACGAAGGGAGTAATTTATTTAATTTCAAATAACTTTTGAATAGATCAATAATTATCTTATTCAATAATTGGGCTCATCTTAATCTGTCCAAATCAGTTCAACCCGACAATGAAACCATTGATGATTTAGTATTTGTAATTTATTGGTAGGTAGAGGTTGAGAAAACGTTAATTAAGTGTGTAATAACATGACGCTAAAATAGGACAATTCGTTTACGTGACCCATTTTGTTTTTGACGGACATTATTATGTTTTTTTTTTAATTGGGTATGAAGTTTAATAAAGGAAGTTACTTTAGAAAAGAATTTATGATCTAAAATAAAAATAAATATTTATGTAAAATATAAATAATTTTATTTAATTTTATTGAAACACACTAAAAAAAGTGCTGCATTTTGAAACATAAAGAATATTTTCAACCATTTGTGAGCTTCGTAAAACTAATTTCAATTTTGTTTTTATCATTAATTCTATTGAATTAGACTAGCTATGTGGAACAGAGTGATGACCGATTAAGAACTTGTACGTCCACAAGATGAAATTAACATAAATAAGGATGTATATGATGGATATGTGGGACATACTAGGAGAGATATGATTGAAAATGAGAATATTTTGGACAAGATTGGAGTGACCTTATATGATGGACAAGATGGGAAAAACAAAATTAAGATGGTTTGAAAATATGAAGAAAAGATACTCTGATCGATATCAAACAAAGAGGTGTGAGAGGTTGAACATAATGGACCTGAGAAGAGGGGGGAGGTAAGTCAAAAAAAAATATTGGGAAAGAGTGATTAGACAAAACACAAAATCAATGACAGAGTCAAATTTTTTGCAAAGAATGTGCAAATTTTTCTTCTTTTAATTGTGTTAATGGCATATCAATTAACAATGCACTCATAATAACAAATATTTAATCGGTACACTATATAATTTTTCAAGAAAGAGTGTGCACCAAATCAACCTTCGCCTAAGATGGCTCCGCCCATATATAACAAATCTGGAGCTACCAAAGACATGGCCATAGATATATATTCAAGTATTAGAATAGAAGGTTAGTAGATAATCGAACGTTATCTAATTTCTTTATTATTAATGATATTATTACTCCCTATTTATACGTGATTACTTGAATAAAAAAAAATCTTCAAAAACAACTTCCAATCTTAAAAATAAATAAAATTACATACATACGATCGAAACTATATTGAATATATATACTATTTTCCAAGTAATTCTATTGATTGAGCTTGCAATTAACTCAAGCAAAATAAAGAAAAAGAAACAAGACTTGGTCCCTAATTAACCGCCGGGTCAATCACGTGATTGCTGCATGATCAACATTCCAACAACGAAAGACTTAACGACTTTATTAATTAAACACTTGTCATTGATTAGTTAAAAATTAGGAAGATGGACCTTCACCTAATCTAGGATAACTCAAGAGTCATTTGATTATGAAATTCTTTATTACTCCACCTTTTTTCGGAATTCAATTTAAAAAATATATTTCATCATAAAATTTTAAATTAATTATCCATAAAAAATCAAATAATTTTAATTTGTATTCATGATCAAATATAATATAATCTAAAAAAAATTATTTTTCGCTTCAAAAATATAATTATTATCAATCAAACCTTGTTGGGATTCCAAAAGTCAAGTCTTGTTCACATGCAGCTGATTGCTGATGCGAATGCAAACAGCAAACGGCAAACAGCGCCAACATTTCAAGTCAATTGTCAGAAATACCCCCTCCCCATTGACAAAGAAAATTCAGTGTTTTGGACCAATTCAAAGTTCAAAAGGAGGTAACCATCAACCTCAGAAATATATTTTAGACATTTTTTCTTGGAAATGTTTACTAAACGCGTTGATCTAGAATTTTTTTTAAAAAGTATTGCGACTTTGATGAATTGAGAAGGAGAAACGGTCTACGCAAAAAGAATTCGAAGACTTTTTTGTGGTCTCTAGTCTTGAAGTTCTACTGGTAACACTGAAGTTTGAAGACCAGAAAACACATTATATTCTTCCAGTCTTACTTCTCTACCACCCAAATCAGTAAGGAATCAAAAAGAGTTTGTATTTTGGCGTTTGGGCATATCAAGAATCAGGGTTTTAGGCTTGTAATCATCAGCTGACACAACTTGCAAGCACTCTTTTTGGATTCTTGGAGATTTCTACTGGTAAGGCTTAAGTTCAACATCAAATACTCCTTATACTGAAATTACTGTATTTTTCAGTTTCCATTTCTAAGCTCTTATTTATCCTTTCCCCCAAAAATAGGTAGGAGCAAAAGGGTTTGCATTTTGGCTTCAGGTCATATCAAGAAACAGGTTTTTCTGGGGTGTAATCTGTATTTGCTTACAATTGTTGAGTACCTTTTTTGGTAGAAGACTAGGAGCAAGAAAGTATCCATCTTTTAATCAAATTGTGGTTAATGAGGTTTTGAGATTAGGACTTAGTTAATAATTATGGCAGCAATCTTGAAAAGTTTTCTCCCTGTTTCTTCCTCAAAAAAGGAGGATGATCATGATGAGTTTGATGTGGAATACTCCTTTGCTGAGGAGTATAGAGGTCCTCCTGTTAGTTATGACATTCCTCAGGTGGTTCCGGTTGATGTACGCCGGATTCCAACTGCCTCAGTAGTTGCTACTGCTGCTATGTTGAGTAAAAATTTGTCACTACCAGTTATTGCACCAATTGTCAAGAGTGATACCAACTTATTCAAGAATCAGAAGTCAAAGGAGTCTGATTTAGGCTCTGCGGTAACTTCTGTTTATGTTAATGATGAAAACTCTGTCTTAGAATCAGAATATGTTGAGAATGATCATGCCTATAGAGCATCAGATGGAATTGAAAGTTCTGGTACCTTAGGATTTTCTGACAGTCATGATAACTCCCGTGAGCTGTCAGGAAGTTCGGATGTTGAGGACTTGGTAGATGAATGCAAGGAAGAAGTTAGATTTGTTAGTCATCCGAACACCGAACGCTTAGAATCTGAGGAAACAATTTTGAGCTCTTCATATGTTTCCTTAGAAGTATTGTCTTGTGCAGAGGTGGAAGACAATGCTGATGAAGTTGCTGTCAACCAACGTAGCAGAACAGCTGTTGTGACTTTTGAAACTCATTCAAGTGATGTTACTACCGACAGTGATGAAGAGGAGCCAGGAGTGTTTCCTGAAAAACCAATTGTAAGGAGTGATTCCAATAAGTGTTTTCGGTGTCATAAAGGGAAACGATTCACCGAGAGGGAAGTATGCATAGCTTGTGGTGCAAAGTATTGTATCAATTGTGTGTTGAGAGCAATGGGGGCAATGCCGGAAGGGAGAAAATGTATTACTTGCATTGGTTACCGTATTTATGAATCTAAACGAGATTCTTTAGGTAAGTGTTCTAGAATGCTTAAGAGGCTGCTAAGTAAATGGCAAATAAATGAGATCATGGAATTGGAGAAGTCATGTCAAGCTAATCAGCTTCCACCCCATCTCGTGAGCGTGAATGGTAAACGTCTTTCCCTTAGAGAGTTGGTCGACTTGCAAAGCTGTGCATATCCACCAAAGAAGTTGAGACCAGGGAAGTACTGGTATGACAAGGTGTCTGGATTTTGGGGAAAGGTGAGTGTTAATTAGATCCTACTCCTTTTTGGCATTGAAACCTTAATCCTGTTGTTTGCCTGATATTCTTTTTATTTGCTTTGGCTTAATAAAACAGGAGGGACATAAGCCTTGTCAGATAATTTCTCCCCAACTAGCTGTTGGTGGCACAATTAAGAAAGATGCTAGCAAGGGAAACACAAATATTATGATAAACAATCGGGAAATTACGCAAGTAGAGCTGTATCTGTTGAAGGTTTGATTTCTGAACTAATGAAGTCTTATGAAATTATGAATGCTTGCAGTTGGAGTTCTTAGCATGTTGTCAAATCATTTCAGCTGGCAGGAATAAACTGTGAAGGAAGCGTTTGCTTTTGGCTCAGTGCTGACGGATCCTGCCAGGAAGAGGGTATGAACAATGTGGTTGGAAAAATATGGGGCAAGGTTGGTTTCTCTTCATCCATTTATTTCTTTTGATCAGTTTACCTACTTTTTCTCACATTCTCTGATAATCCTGATCCTTTTACAGACTACACACAAGCTGATTTGCTCTGCTTTGAGATTGCCTATTCCTCCTGAGTCTGCAAATTTTTCTGGTGAAGAAGTTGGAAGTGGATTGGATGCAGGTGACCCGTGCAGCACAGTCACCAAAAAACTGAATAAACTACTTCTTGTTGGTTGTGATCAATCAGGAACAAGCACTCTTTTCAAACAGGTATAGTATGGACCGAACATTTCACTTAAAATGAAGATATTTCTCTATGTTTCTTTGGATTCTCGTTGCTAGCCAGATTAACTAAATTTGTGTAGTTTATTCATTGGAATTGATGTATAAGCTGGTTACTTAGTTATGCTAGATCGCATTGATGTGATTACTAATGAAGTCAAAACTGCAACTGTTGGGATTTTACCATTGTAGTCTTCTCCTGGCTTATGCTAATAATGGATTTGATTACATATTTAACTGTAATAATCATTTTCTGATTAAAAGCATTCATATCACTTAAAATGTATCGAGGATGAGTGATTCTTGATAACATATGTTGCTAAGACAGGCGTTTATTTCTATTTCAGGCCAAAATTGTATATCACGTTCCTTTCTCAGAAGAAGAGCACCAGAACATTACATACACGATTCAAAGAAATTTGTATAGATATATTGCCATACTCCTCGAAGGGCGTGAAAGATTTGAAGAGGAGTATCGTGTTGAAATGAGGAAAAAACGGCTTGATGAACCTGGTCCTTCAGGTATAGAATTTTAAAGTTGTTCCTGGCCTCCGTATGAACTGAGCTTCCTGTTACCTTTTCTCCCTACTTAGGAAATGTAATGTCACCTGTTTCTAAGAGCCCTCCTGTTGCCCACTTAAGTCTGCCCTGCCTTTTACGCTGATGTCGAGCAATTGAGCAGTATAAAGACTGATATATAGAATCCTAAAGATGTTGATGTCAACGATATAAAGATTGTTGATATGTTGATCTCGTGCTGCTATAGTTATGTTATTTACTATTTTGAGTTTAGTTCTTTCACTTCTGAGATCACAAGTATTGCTTTTTTATCACAAAGAAAACTACAAAAGGTTTAAGTTTTCTCATTAAGTATACTGTAAGAATTTTGTTTCAAATCACTTGTATCTATGAAATCATTTTATCTTATCAAGCATTAGTATCTATAGTTAGATTCTGAGTATTATCTTTGCTAACAGCACTTCCAGACCTGATTGAAGAAGAGAATGTCTATTCCATAAGCCCTAGACTGAAAAACTTTTCAGATTGGCTTCTTCAAGCTATGATGTTAGGAAATTTGGAGGTCATTTTTCCTGCTGCCACTCGAGAGTATGCAGCTGTGGTTGAAGAGTTGTGGAAGCATAAAGCATTTCAGGCCACATATCAGCGGAGAAATGAGCTACAAATGCTTCCGAGAGTTGCCAATTATTTCCTAGATCATGTAGGTTACTCTGTCTTATGCCTCATTCTCTGTTAGGGATTGATAGGACAATATTTTTCTGTTCTTTGTTTCCATCTAACGAAACTATTGTCCTTGGTAGGCTGTTGAAATTTCAAAGGCAGACTACAACCCTTCTGATATGGATAAGTTATATGCTGAGGGCATCACTTCATCCAATGGGGTAGCATGCATGGACTTCTCGTTCCTTAATCCAATTCAGGATAGTTACATGGAGGCAGTTGATCAGTATTCATCCTCAATGAGGTCAGCTCTCTCTCTTAACTCTCTCTCCCTCCAAGTCACAACTTTCATAAGAGTTCTTGGGAGCTGTCTTCCATCAACTCATCCTTTTGCTAATGTAGGTACCAACTAATAAGAGTACACGCAAGCTGCATAGGGAAAAATTGCAAGTGGTTGGAGATGTTTGAAGATGTTGACCTTGTTATCTTTTGTGTTTCGTTGACGGAGTACACTGAGTATCTGGAGGATTACAATGGAGTTTGCACAAACAAGATGATGGAAAGCAAGAAGCTCTTTGAGAACGTCGTCAGTCATCCAGCTTTTGCCCAAAAACACTGCCTCTTACTACTGAACAAGTTTGACATACTAGAGGAAATAATTGAAGAGGCTCCCCTTTCTGAATGTGAGTGGTTTCAGGACTTCAATCCAGTGATCAGTTGTCATCCCAACAGCACGACCAGCAACAACCCGTCCTTGGCTCAACGTGCTTATCATTACATAGCTGTAAAATTTAAATGTCTATATAACTCCATAACAGAGCGAAAGCTGTATGTTTCACAGCTAACTGCTTTAGAGGCTGATAGTGTTGATGGAGCTCTTAAATACGCCAGGGAAATTCTTAAATGGGATGAAGAAAAACGTAAAGTAATGCGTGATTGGACAACAGAAAGCCCTGAGGCTAGCACAACTCTGGAGGCCAGCACAACTACATAGTTATCATTCTTTTGTTGAGTTTTTGGTTGTACATAGTTTCCTACTACATAGTAGAAATTCACTTTACTAAAATGTAATTCTTTTTTTCCTTGTGCAACATAGATAAGTTTCTCTTCTGCAATTTGCAGATACAATCTTGTAAAAGGGAATTCGTCATTCAAGAAGATAGATTCTTTTTAGCTTCTATGAACATTGGAGTTTTTCTGATTGGCCAATTAAAACTGATTATTAAATTTGCTTTACTAATAGGCCCTTGCTTCGACTTTAGTTTTTATAGACTAATTCTAAAATCGAGTCCTAGACAAACAAATCTAAATTCAACAAAACAACTAAAATTTTGAATGAAAAAGGAAATTCTTACATATAAGAAGATTTATACATACAACTAGTATAAAACTAGATATAAATACTACAATTAGGTAGTTGGTGGTATCAACAAGGTGCAAAACGATCCATTAGCAAAAACACAGTTGCATCACAGATTGTGTTTTCATTTTTGCTCTGTGCCATCTCTGAAGAAGAAGAAGAATTCTGCCTTCCTTCCATTTTTTCCTCTGTTTTTTTCTTCTTCGACAAGAGAAGGCTTTTGGCTCTAACCTTTTCACTTATCTTAGTAATCTCACAAACACAAGCATCAACTACTGCTGCCATTTTCTCTCTTTTTCTCTTTTCTTTTGCTTTTGTAATCTTGAAACTATGTAAAACTCAGATATGAAATTGAAAAGTGAAGAAGGGTCTCCTTATATAGTATGAAATCACAAGGGTGGGGGTGGAATTGAGTGGTTTTTAGAGAAAAAAATCTACAGGCAGAATCTGTCCACAAGATACAGGAACTTGGTATATTATATTTTTACTAGAATATTCTTAACTTTTGTACCTTGTTATATGCAATAAGTTTAAGAATATTCATACTGAGCTTTCACAAATTTTAACTGGCTGAGTCTGAATAAATTGCAGGGCTCATTTTACGGTATAATAAGATTTTTTTTATATTCATGAGTTAAATTCAGATATCTGATTAAGAGCAAAAGAATATTAATCATCCCATGGTAAACTTTTACATGGTGGTTGAATATAGACTGATAACTGAATTTTCTGAAACTAAAATCTACATGAGCACTAAATTACAGTATTTTATCATTACAAAAAATATTTGAGTAACATTTTCATAAAATGTGAGAAAGTAAAAAGTGAAAGGAAGAGAATTGCAAATTGTAAAGGAAATGATTTTTTTTAAAAAGGGAAGAAAAAGAGAAATGATAAAAGAAAAAGACTAGCTTGTTAGTTTCTTAGGTTAGGACCACAAATGAATTCTACTTCTCTATTACGCAGAAAGTTGTAAAATAAATGTCAAAATAGTGTTCCATAATGCTACGCCTCCTTAATTTACATTTTTGTGATGATAATATTGTTGGTTCATATTTGAAAAAGGAGAAAAAGAAAATGATGCAAATGTGAAAATTAAGATTTGGTAGTTGGCC
>JBCEWC010020997.1:0-10666 GCA_038996855.1 Solanum aculeatissimum | reverse complement strand
TGCATGATTTCATTTGAATTCTTATTTCACACATAGTACAATTTGCCTTACATATTCAGTACATTATCTCGTACTGATGTCCCACTTAGGGGACCTGCATTTCATGTTGCAGGTATAGGAGCTAGTAGATCTCCCTAGTAGAAGTACAGGATATCCAGCTACTGTTATTGGTCTCCAGGTTTCTTCGAAGTTCTATGCATTTAGAGCTTACGTTTTGCATTGTATAGTAGTTGGTGCTGAGGCGGGGGCTATCTCGACCTTCTATCAGATAGTTCTTATCTAGAGGCTTTGTAGACTATGTAAAGTAAAGTTTGTCATGCCTTGTATTTTGGGCGTCGTGGCTCCAACGGCCTAGTCATATGCATTTCCTTTTGGCTTGTTATTACTTTTCTTTTTCCTAAAGGCATGTAGAGTGTGGAAATACCTTATAATGTTCATAGATAGTGTGATTAAAGGTTGGTTCTCCCGAGCCTGGTCGGTAATGGGTGCCAGTCCGCCTTAATGAGATTTTAGGCATGACAAAAGTGGTATCAGAGTAGGTCATCCTAGGGAGTCTACAAAGCCATGTCTATGTAGAGTCTTGCTTATGGATGTGTTGTGCACCACATTTATAATCAGAAGGCTACGTGGTATTTAGGAGTTGTTACCTTTTATTCATTCTTTAGATCGTGCCATAGAGCCAAATATTGTATGTTGATTGTGTCTGACCTCTAAATTATTTTGTACAACAAGTATGCCAAAAACAAGGAAAAGCAAAGGTAAAGGGAAAGAAGTAGAACTGGTAGTTGGTGTACCTAGTCGGGTGAGACAATGAAGTGAGGCCCAAGATGAGTCTCTATCACAGACATATCCAACTCCTCCATCTCCTGATGCACCAAGGAGTAGTGAAAATCCCCAGAACCACCTACCGACGCTACCATGAAAGATTTAGGAAATGTAGTCCAACTATTGACTCGTATAGTTGTTGGCCAAGATTAAAGACAAGAAGGCCCAATTACAGGTGCAGGTGGTGCTGGTAGGGAAGCAAGCATGAGGATATGTGATTTTCTTATTTTAGGCCCTCCATTATTCATGGGGTCAAATCCCAACGAAGATCCACAAGATTTCATCGATCAGATCTAACACACTTTAGATGTTATGCACGTAAGTGGTATAGAAGCTGTTGAACTGGCATCAATAGATTGAAGGTTGTGGCTAAACTATGGTATGAAGCTTGGAAGCAATCTAAGGGTACGGAGGCACCTCCAACAACTTGGAAGTAGTTTAAAGAGGAATTTCTTGACCATTACCTGCCCTCAGAGATCCGAGAGGCCTGTGCACATCAGTTCTTGAATCTCTACCAGGGGAATATGAGCATGAGGGAGTATAGTCTTCAATTTAATTCCCTGGCTAGGTGCGCTCCTAATGTAGTTTCTACTATGGAAGATAGAGTTCATCGATATATGGATAGGTTGGATTCATATTTGGTAGAGACTGTACCATTGCTTTGTTGAGCAAAGATATGGATGTAGTGAGGATACAAGCTTTTGCACAAAAACTGGAGGATCAAAGGCAAAGGAGAAGGGTTTTATAAGGCCTAGTATATCCCCTTGGGGTGCGCCAGTGTTATTTTTACGTAAGAAATATGACACTTTGAGAATGTGTATTGATTACCGACAATTAAATAAGGTGCCAGTCCGCCTTAATGGGATTTTAGGCATGACACGAACATTGTCTCTCACAAACTGCCGATTAATCCAGAATTCAGTCCAGTAAAGAAAAAGACTCAGAAATTCAAGCCTGATCTGAGCCTGAGGATCAAAGAAGAGGTTACGAAGAAAATTCAGTCCAAGGTGGTAGAAGTGACTCAATATCCCACTTGGTTGGCCAACATTGTTCCGGTGCTCAAGAAAGATGGAAAGATCAGAATCTGTGTTGACTACAGAGATCTCAATAGAGCCAGCCCCAAGGATGACTTTCCATTACCGAACATCCACATTCTTATTGATAATTGTGGCAAACACGAGATACAGTCATTCGTGGATTGCTTCGCAGGTTATCATCAAATTTTAATGAATGAAGAGGATGCAGAAAAGACAGCTTTTATTACACCCTAGGGTGTATACCACTATCGAGTGATGCCATTTGGTCTTAAAAATGCCAGAGCTACTTATATGAGGGCTATGACAACCTTATTCCATGATATGATTCATAAGGAGATCGAAGTGTACGTGGATGACGACATTATCAAGTACCGCGAGAGTTCAGATCATCTGACTTATCTGAAGAAATTCTTTAGTCGTCTGCGTCAATATAGCCTGAAACTGAATCCATCCAAGTGTGCTTTCGGGGTACCTACCAGTAAATTACTGGGTTTCATAGTCAGTAGAAGAGGTATTGAGCTTGATCCTTCTAAGATCAATGTAATTCAGGAGTTACCTCCTCCAAAGTCAAAGAAGGATGTCATGAGTTTCTTGGGAAGGTTGAACTACATCACTTGGTTCATAGCCCAATCCACGATTATTTGTGAACCTATCTTTAAGTTGTTAAAGAAAGATGCATTGACAGAATGGACAAAAGAGTATCAGACTGCTTTCGATAGTATCAAGAGTTATTTATGTAATCCTCCAGTGTTGGTCCCTCCACGTGAAGGAAGTTCGCTGCTGTTGTATTTGTCTGTCTCAGATAATGCCTTCGGGAGTATGTTAGGCCAACATGATGAGATAGGGAAGAAAGAGAAAGCCATCTACTATCTGAGTAAGAAATTCACTCCGCATGAGGCTCGGTACACTTATCTGGAGAAGACGTGTTGTGCTTTGACTTGGGTAGCTCAGAAACTGAGACATTATCTGTATTCGTACACAACATACCTTATTTCAAAGATGGATCCATTAAGGTATATTTTTCAGAAGACGATGCCAACCAAAAGATTAGCCAAGTGGCAGATGCTGTTGAGTGAGTTCGATATTGTGTACGTGACTCAAAAGGCGATCAAAGGGCAAGCTTTAGCTGATCATCTTGCAGAGAACCCCGTTGATGATGACTATGAGCCGCTCAGAACCTATTTCCCAGATGAAGAGGTATTATTTGCAGAGGAAGACATCTTTGAGGCATACCCTGGCTGGCGGATGTTCTTTGATGGCGCTGTAAATTGTCAGGGTAGCGCTATTGGAGCAGTTCTGATATCAGAATCGGGTCAGCATTATCCTATGGACACGAAACTTTAATTCCGTTGTACTAACAACATGGCAGAATATGAAGCTTGTGTTTTGGCCATGAAGATGGATATAGATAGGAATGTACAAGAGTTGCTGGTTATCGGGGACTCAGATATGCTAATTCATTAAGTTCAAGGAGAATGGACTGTGAAGAATCCAACGATTGTGTCTTATGTGCAACTAGTACAGAGGTTATGTAAAAGATTTCGAAAGATTGAGTTTAAGCACACCCCAAGGTTACAAAATGCATTTGCAGATGCCCTTGCTACTATTTCTTTGATGATCCAACATCCAGACAAGATATATATTAATCCACTAGAGATAGATCTGAAAGAGCAACCTGCTCACTGTTTACATGTTGAAGCAGAACCCGATGAGAAACCTTGGTACTTTGACATAAAGAAGTACTTGGAGACTGGAACTTATCCTGAGAACGCTACTTCTAATCAAAAGAAGGCTATACGTCGAAAGGCTAACAACTTTTTTCCAAGTGGGGAAATCCTTTATAGGAGGACTCCAAATTTGATTCTCTTTAGGTGTGTTGATGATACAGAAGCTGAAAAACTTATTGAACAGGTTCACGCCGGAGTTTGTGGTACTCATATGAACGGGCTCACCTTGGCAAGGAAGATCTTGCGAGCTGGTTATTTCTGGATGACTATGGAGCATGATTGTTGCAAGTTCGTCCAAAAATGCCATAAGTGTCAGATACATGGTGATTTAATTCAAGTACCTCCTCACGATCTCAAAGCTATAAGCTCTCCTTGGCCGTTCATAGCTTGGGGTATGGACGTTATCAGTCCTATTGAGTCGTCTGCCTCTAATAGTCACAGATTTATTCTGGTTGCTATTGATGACTTCACCAAGTGGGTGGAAGCTGTCTCCTATAAGTCTGTGACAAAGAAAGAAGTAGTTGATATTGTATGAAGCAACTTGATATGTCAATTCGGAATACCAGATTCCATTATTATAGATAACGGGGCAAATCTCAACAACAACTTGATGAAAGAGATATGTGAGCAATTCAAGATTACTCACCGAAACTCAACAACATACCATCCTCAAATGAACGGGGCTGTAGAAGCTGCTAAATATAATATCAAGAAGATCTTGAGAAAGATGATCGACAAGCACCGAGGATGGCATGAAATTTTATCATATGCTTTATTGGGTTACCGTACGACTGTTAGAACTTCTATTGGAGCAACTCCATACTTATTAGTATACATAAGGGGAGCTGTGATACCTACCGAAGTTGAGATACCGTAATTGAGAGTCATTCAAGAAGCTGAGTTAAATGATGCAGACTGGGTTCGTAACTGGATTGAGCATTTATCCCTGATTGATGAAAAGAGGATGACTGCTGTGTGCCATGGTCAGTTGTATCAACAAAGGATGATTCATGCTTTCAACAAGAGAATGAGACCCAGAACGTTCAGTGTTGGTCAATTGGTTCTCAAATGTATTTTTCCTTATCAAGATGAGTACAAAGGAAAGTTCGCACCAAATTGGCAAGGACCGTATATGATTCGTAAAATTCTGTCAAGTGTTGTATTGATTTTATTGGAGATGGATGGTCAAGAGTGGACAAAACCGATCAACTCAGATGCTGTCAAGAGATATTATGTCTGAAGGTTTAGAATTTTTTTTATTTCTTTCCTTGTAATTGCATTTTATTCCTGTACTTGTTTCAAACTTAATCCCCTTTGTAATGAACTACGTTTGACCTGAATTCTCAAGAATGAGATACGTAGGCGACCTATGTCGGTTTTGGTCATACCCCTATCCTTTTATTTATCCCTTTTTAGCATGAACTATGTTTGACCTAAATTCTCAAGAATGAGATACGTAGGTGGCCTATGTCGGCCTCGGTCATACCCCTATCCCTTTTATTATCCATTTTAGTTTGAACTACATTTGACCTGAATTCTCAAGAATGAGATACGTAGGCGGCTTATGTCGACTTTGGTCATTTTTTTATTTTTCTTTCTATTATTCTTTCCCTCCCGAGAGGGGATCTACGTTTGACCTGATTCCTGTCTCAACGGGATACGTAGGCGCCACAACGACTTGATTATACTCCCATAAAGGAAACTGGGACAGAATTTTTCAGAGGAACTCAAAAATTCTCAACAAAAGATTCGTCTCCAACAAGTCATAATCTAAGACAATTCAGAATCTAAGACAATTCAGGAATCTCAACTGGGATAGAGTTTGAGAAAAACTAAAAGTTCTCAGGGTCTTTCTAACTAGTTGCTGATTTATTACAACGTTTAATTGGGACAATAGTTTTTTAGGATGACCTCAAAAATTTCATCAAGTGGCACCAGAAGTCTGAAAGTTACTTTAAAGATCAATGTTTGATCAAAAGCTTCAAAAACAATTGTGTTGTATCAGAAAAGCCGTGTCAGAAGCTGGACGTGTTCATCTAAGCTTTACAGGACATGACATTTGACAGTGACCTTTTTCATAAAATTTTCTTTTCTAAAAATACTTTTTCTAAAATTTTTGTGCATGTCAATATATGTGTCAAATTATTTTCTCGTTTTGTGTCTACCAAGAAGCGGGAAGTCAAAACGGTTCACCAAAGGACGCGACGAGGAGCAGACGACCAAAGAATCAACACAGATCAGTTCAATTTATGTTTTCTACTAATAATTTTTCATCTTAGTCTTATTGAGAGAATCTGAAAGGATGAATTCTCAAAACCACAGGTGTGGATGTCATCAAATAGGACGTAGCACAATGTGGATGCATTTTTAGCAGCGAACTGGGACATAGTTTGAAGAGGGGTGTCAAACTCTTCGGATGCGAGCTGAGAAGTGACGCTCACCACAATCCAACCACACCCCTTTCAGAAGGCATGTGGGCTTTTTCTGGGTTCATTCAGTTTTCAGTTTAGCATTCGGGCAATTTCAACCCTTACCGGAAGCAACCCTTTCCTTTTAAACCAAGGGCTAGCTCAAAATAAGGGATTTCCCTTTCAACCGAAGGAGTCAAACTAAAAGCAGCCTGATTCCTCAGTCCAAGGATATGTAAGCGGACTCAATTTTGAAAACTCGGCTGTATCCTAACCTTTACTCTTAAATCTCACTTTCGAGTATCTCAATCTCTCCATAATTCGATGTTGGAATAACTTTTGAATTTTTTCAAAATCATGTGTAAAATCAAGCGTTTTGAACTACAAGTGGTCTGAATTCTCGTGTAACCTGAGATATGTAGGAAACCCAAAACCAGGGTCTGGCCACATTTTCCCATAGTCCGTATTGAGAACCTTTCAGATGAAGAAGTGGTCGGCTAAAAATTGGATTTGTCAAGTTTCTTTGTCCATAATCTCTTTCATCAATCATACCCAAAGAAAGGGACAGTTGTTGACACCCAATTTTTACCCTCCACAATACGAATTAAATATTGAGCTTTTAATTTTAAACAACTTCGAATAATTAGCTTTCGAAATGCAAATAAGTATTTTAATGATTTTTTGGAGTTTAAATCTTTTATTCATAATTTTGTTATATGCTCTATATTATACATTTTGATTTAAAACGTTGCGCATTTTAATTTTATGTCTCATTCAATTTTCACTAAGTTCCCAATAAGAATTTGTGTTATTTTCTAATCACTTCTAAAATTAACTATTTCATAGTTAGAATTATTATTTTTAAGTTGTTTGATATCAAAAGCTTTTTAATTAATTCGTATAGTTTTGTCTCGTGGTCAATTTAATCAGTTTCTCCAAAATTGACCACATTTTAAATGGCGACATTTGTAATTCAAATAACTATTTTTGCAATTTAAAATCCCCCCCTCCCCCCCACCTTATCCCATTTTTCAGATTACTTGGCACATTTTTTTGGACTAAGAATTGGCCCAAAGTTCCGCCGAACCCGATCCACCTTCCTATTCCATCCAACAATATACATATATACTCCCTCACTTCAACCCAGCGCAACATGTTACTCCTATTTCAGCCTATTTCAACGCCCCGACCCAATACCCATACCATCAACAACATATTTTTATACCCACATTCGATACACTCTTAACATATCTCCCTCGGTCCAATCCAATACTCCTTCCAGCCCAAATTTACTCCCGCCCCAACCCAATATTCCTTTCATTTAGTCCATTTCAATTCCTCCGACCCGACCTATTTCCCCTTGTTTCTTCAGCATTACTTAACAGATACATATATCCTCCCACCCGAATAAACGCGCCCCTTTTTCTTCTCTCTCCCTCTCTCCACGCTCCCACATGATCATCTCCTTCACGACGAAGAAACACCCAGATTCCCTCAATCTTTCTCTCCAACATTACTCAACAAACCCTTCAACGACCTTTAAATGTCTCTCTCTACGTGTCCCCTTCCCCGTACAAATTCCATTTCAACGAATCATCCACGCGTCCTCATCTAGTCCCTCTCCCGCCTTCCTCCCTCAAAATCAACGGCTGTGATGTTAGATTCATGGCTGATTCCTAACGATTTGAAGTTTCAAATTTTGAAATTCGATTTAAAAATCCCCTTTTTGTTCAAGAATTATCCAAAAATCGACTGAAAATTCCTAAATTCTCCCTCGATTTTCACCCCTTTCGAACCCTAAATCAGCTCCTATATAAGACCCTCGCCTCTCTCTGAGAAAGGGGAAGGATTCAGTAGTCAATTACACACGAAAATGTTAGCAATTGAGGGGACGAATTTCAACCGCTTTCCACTCTCATAAACCCTAAGAAATCCTAGTCAATTTTTGAGGGCTCAATGGTTCAAGAACACTCAAAGCCGAAGCTTTTTGATGCTGAAGCAAAACGTTTCGTGAGCAAGAAGAGCTTCCATTCCGTGGTGTAAACATCATCGGCTCGTCACCCTCAGTCGCTGCTCTGAAACAGGTAACCCTTTAGTCTCGTATTTCTTCATCTTGTTTGAATGTATGTGTTTAACTGTTAGACATGTTCCGAAGTTACAGGTTTTGTATTAATCTTACTTTAAACTGAATTCGCTGGGTTGTGACTCGCTGTTTGTTGTGATATCATTGATTATGGCTTGTTAAAAATGATTTTGGAGTTACAGAGTCATGTTCTAGCCGTAGGAGTCCTGTTCCGAGGTTACTTTCATGTTTTCGTTCAACTCCTGCTGTTCATGCTGGTTTCGCTGAGTGGTGACTGTTTGGACGCTATTAATATCGCTGATGATCGTTTAAAATAACTTCCCTGCATTGTTGAGTCATATTTCTGGTTGTAAGATTCTTGATTTAGCATCGACAATATGTTTGCTATTCATTTTTTGGTTCGTTTCAATTGATTTTGAGGCTTTCAAAGATCAATAATGTTTAATAACTCATTTTTTACCACTTCAGTGCTTTTAAAGGTCGATTCTTTGACAATTAACTTTAATTTTCTGCTGAAACAGTCTCAAATCCATGAGTTTGCGTTATTTCTTCTTCTGTTCTTACTGTTTCAGTGTTCTAAAAGTTTAAATCTTTAATATAAGCTTATTTTTGTCAAATGGCTTCAAATATGTGAGGACACGTTGAATCTCTGTATAATGGTTAAATTTCGGTCTGTATTTAATTCGTCTAAAGTTTTTTTCTTGTTCAAAATAGTTTGCACCTAAGGGTGGTGTTTGGGATTATCTATTTGGCTTGCTCGTCTGCTGAAAATTTTTAGATGTTTGTGTCTTTCTGGTTACGTCTTCCCCCTCGTTTAGTTAATGAGGTTTATCTTGAATGCTCTTGGTTAAATCTTGCTTGGTTGAATGGATATTACTATGTTCATTGTTGTAAGAGTCATTAAGAACGAAAGAGAATCTTTTCTTTGCTGAAATCTGATAATGTCGGTCGGTATCGTTGTTTAGTTTCAAAACTGATTTTCATTTACTCTGTGCTGCACTCACCTTTTCATCTAGTCTTCAGTTTATTCTTTGATTTGATAACCATTGTAGATGTGAAGGTGTTTCCGTGAATCTGTTGTGGTCTGTCCTGTCACTATTTTCCTGACTTTACTGTTCAAAATTTCTCCCTTGCTCCTCATCTTCTCAAACCCCTATGGTTCAGGTCTGTCGTGTCATGTTATGACTGTCTTGTTGCTGCATTTTGTTGCCACTGGTAAGTTCTTTCGAATCCTTCACATCGTATGGTCTTCTTCTCATATGTAAGCTTTTGACAATTTTTATTCTAAATGGGATAGCATAGATATAGGAGTCAACTTGAACGGGTTTTGGTCATAACAGATTCAATACGTTTGGTGTGGTTTGTTGCTAAACATGTTGAGAGTTTGGTTTTAAGCTAGTTTACAGGTCACACATGATATCTTTAATTCATTCAAGTTGTTGAAATTCTGGCATTTACTGAAGTTCAACTCCATTTATGTTTTTCTGATGTTAGAGGAGTAGGTGCGTCTCTCATTGTATATCATTGCAATTAGTGGATATATTTTTAAATCGTGATACTTTTTGCCTGAAGCCATTGGTGTTATGATTTCCCTGTTTGCTTTTGGTTCTTGGAAGAGTTAGGATTCATTCTACGTTGCCAGATGTGAGATTTTAGTTCATGAGAATTTGTGTGGTGTCTCCTTGTTAAAACAGTTCTTTTTCTCACCCTCGAACATGGTCATGGAAATTCACCCTTCTCTATGTTTGGACTTTATGTATAGTTATAGTTTCAAAATGCATATTCTGCTACTTCGATTGCTTGATTAAAAGTATTAATTCCTTTTCCCCCTTTCTGTTACATGTAAAATTGCCTTGGAGTCCCAAATGGGTTCCTCTCCTCCATTTGCATAGTCTTTGGGACATGGTGGCCTAAAACTCTATTTCGGGTTGACTTCGGGATTGGACTAGGCCGATTCACGCTAAAGGAGGCTAAGATATAGGTCAAAGAAGTCAAGGAATCAACAAGTAAATGCTGATATACCAGAGATATACACTGTGTATATTGCAGCAACAGAAAGGGTGAATGGGCCAAAGCCCAAAACAACAGCAACAACATTCCTTTTGAAATGGGTTAGGAAATGGGCCTGCCAAGCCCATCTTCACTCTATTCCTTTGTTATTCTTTTATGGTTAAATTATACAAATCCCATACTATAAAGTTATAATTCCTTTTTATACCAACTATTTTCTAAATTACCTAAAATCCCCTAAAATTGAGCCAAGAGTGATACTTTGTGGGTGTTTGATACTTATCAAAATAAAAGGAAAGAGGCAATTAATTACCCATAAAATGGGGGTAAACTGAAAAATCCAATTAATTAATCCATTAATTACGGTGAAACCTTGTTAAATAGTAAATTAGTAGCTATGCATGCAGAAGAGAATTCAATTTTCAAAAATTCAATTTTTTTACAAATTGCGTTGAAACAAATTGCAAGGCCGACGTCGGATCCATTTTTCAAGAAAATTGATTTGGAGAAGGTATGAACGTATCTATTTTGCTGCGTCATTCTGGAAAATGGGAATCTGATGTTGATTACCAAGGA
>JBCEWC010020996.1:0-10666 GCA_038996855.1 Solanum aculeatissimum | reverse complement strand
TTATTTTTTTAACAAATACCGACCTCCGGAAGTCAAAAATTACCGACTTCTATTGGAGGTCGATAATTTTGAGGTCGATATTCATTGTTTTTTTAGTAGTGAGTCAAGATACATGAATTCATAAAGATCTTCATGGTATGAGTTAATATTGATAGATAAGGGGAATTTTGTTATATTGTTGGAGTTCGAATTCAATGTCTTCATAGTGAGTCTATCTTCATGGTAGTATGTTTGTCAAGGTATGAACTGATCAAATTGTATTGGATGTTGAACATTTGAAAGGACTTATGCATGATTTGGATTGTAAAGTTAGTTATTTTTAGTATATAAAATAAATAAATAAATAAAAGAATAAGAAAAAAAAATAAATACATTTAAAAAGGGGGTTGCTTTACAACAACCAATCCTAGAGAAACAGAAGACAAAAAAGAAAGAATGCACGCACGCAACAGAAAGGAAAAAAATGTGGGAAAGAAAAAGAAAGAGAAAAGGGGAGAGAAAAATTATGATTTTCATATTAAGCATCAAGGTAATTATCTCTGTCCTTTCTATTAAGTTTTCATGAGATTATGAATAGATTTTTAAGGTAGAAATGTGTACAATTTATGAAAATATAGTCCTAGGGTTCTTAGAATAAATTCTTGATTTGGGGGTTGAATAACGATCTATTTTAGCTAAAATTTGACGTATACGTTTATTTAATTATGGGTAAACATAATCTGAAAGAAATTTTCAGATTCGAATTTGAGGGCTTGGGGTGACTTTTGACCCAATTTTTAGCCAAAAATAAATATAGCAATATGGGTGTCATTAAATTCGTATTCTTATGTAGATTACATATTTGATAGATTGGAAACATTTTGAGGCATTGAAGAAAGGAGAAGCATTGGTGGATTAGCTAACTTGATTTCGGTTCTTCAGTTGAGGTAGAATATGATTTATTCTATGTGTTAGAGAGACTCTTAATAGTCTTTGATATTCATTAGGTGATGTTTTGAAGTTTTCTGTGCATTTAATCATTGTGGTTTATATGATTGTTATATTGTTATGATTGGTCTGAAATCCCAAGACCATGAAATCCATAATCTTGAACTAGTTTTATCAAAGTGATACCTTGAATAAAGAAGACTTATAAAATATTGTTAATGAAGTGAAAAGTAATGATAAAGAATGATGAATTAAATATAATTGAATCGGGTGTCACATTTTAACACGGATATAATTGAATCGAGTGTCACGTTCCAACACGATATAATTGGATCAGGTGTCACGTTTTGACACGGATATTATGGGATCGAGTGTCACGTTCTGACACGATACAATTGGATTGAGTGTCACGTTCCGACACGGTATTATGAGATCGGGTGTCACATTCCGATACGATATTATGGGATTGGGTGCCACATTCCGGCATGATAATATTAAAGAAAAACCTATTGAAGTGATTTAATATACTCAATCTCAAATAACCCATCTCCCAAAAAAAGTGTGGTGTGGAGGCCTGAGTCCTCATGTTTGTTCTTGATATTGTTGTTTGATAACGTACCTGTTTTATGATGTTGTCACTTGTACATGTTGCTTGTCACCTGTTAAATGTTTTAGTTGACTTCCTGATACATTATATATATTGATTTCTATTTGGAATCGGCTGATAATACCTACTCAGTACATGTGTCTCGTATTGACTCCTACTTGTATTTTTCTTTATTTTGCTTTTATGGAGTGCAACGAGTGTTCCATTGACTTCAGCTCACCCTCAGCTCTAGCCAGTCATCAGTATATCAGATTTCAAGGTGAGCTAACCTTCTAACTTGTGTTGGATTCTATCAGTTATAACATGACGTTCTTAGTTTTCGGACATAAACTATTTTATTTATCTATTTTGGTGTTGCTACTCTTAGACTTAATATTTGATATTAGATGTTCTTGATGGGATGACTTTCAGGTTTTGGGAAAACGTTGTGTAATAGACTTAGTGATTTTGTTATTTTTATTTTAAAAGTTTGAACTTCCTCATTAATATCATATTTCATAAATTAAACAACTAATATAAATTGTGATTTGTATCGTTGGTTCGCCCACTTAGGAGGTTAGGTGTGGGGGGCCACTCACAATCCATTTTGAATCGTGACAATAAATTTGGAAGAAGAAATTTTGAAATTTGAATTGTTTGAAGATTTTACTATTTTGAGAGAGATTGATATGAATTTATTTTGCATGATTTGTAAAAACTAACATTTAACTTGATAACTTTTTTCTGTAATAATTAATAAGATAACGTATGAAATAATATAATGATGTATTCGAAATTTACCAATTTATATTTTTTTATAATTTAAAAATAAAATATAATTAACTCTTAATTTGTAAGGTTTACATAAGTTTTGACTAAATTTTTTACTGTCGACCATGTTGATCAGCCAAGGAAGTAGATATTGACGAGATGATGCATTTATTGACTGGCATGTTGTCCATCTTTTTCACCAAAGTATGTACATTAGACCCCACCATCACTCTCTTCAACTGACCCCACAATCTGTAACAAAATAATAATAATTTGAGAGAAAAACAAAAACGAAAACAGTTGAGCAAAGAATTAATGGAAATGAACGTACAAGGAAAAAAAAAAGAAGAAAAGTTGATAGAAAAATGAGAAAATTGAGAAAAACAGCAGCAACGCGTTTTCTCTCTTGTCTGTCTTAAGTCTTCTTCTCTCTCCTCTTCTTGGCTCTCTCTCTTTCTTTCTGTTCACAAAGAAGCAGCCCCAAAAGCTAGGGTTAGGGCTAGGGTTTTTAGTTCAAAACCCCATTTTTAGTTCTCATAATCTTGACAAAGAAGGGGATTTTGGGTCTGTTATTTTTTTTAAAAAGCATTTTTGAGGACCCTTTTGGGGTTTTAGTAATGGGTCGTTGTTGTTTTGTCATCAAATGGTACAATCATGACAAACCCTTGAAGCTTTTTCTCATCTTGTATGTTTTCTTCTTAGCTCATGGGTATGCAGTCTCCTCGGATTCAGATAAATCAGCACTCTTGGAGTTAAAGGCTTCACTTTTAGACCCTTCTGGAGTGATTTCTAGCTGGAGCTCCAGAAATACTGATCATTGTTCATGGTTTGGTGTCTCATGTGATTCCAATTCACGGGTGGTGGCTTTGAACATCAGTGGAGGTAATTTGGGTTCTCTGTCTTGTGCTAAAATTGCTCAATTTCCTTTGTATGGCTTTGGAATTAGAAGGGTTTGTGCTAATAATAGTGTGAAGCTTGTCGGTAAAGTACCTCTGGCAATATCAAAATTGACTGAACTCAGGGTTTTATCCTTGCCTTTTAATGAATTGCGTGGTGAAATTCCATTGGGAGTTTGGGATATGGAGAATCTTGAAGTTTTGGATCTGGAAGGAAATTTAATTACTGGGTCTTTGCCATCAGAGTTTAAGGGGTTGAGGAAATTGAGGGTTCTGAACTTGGGGTTTAATAAGATTGTGGGTGGCATACCAGATTCCTTGTCGAATTGCTTTGCTCTACAAATCTTGAATCTTGCTGGAAATAGGGTAAATGGGACCGTTCCAGCATTCATTGGTGGATTTGGAGATCTGAGGGGAATGTACCTGTCTTTTAATCAGCTTAGCGGGTCTATTCCTACTGAGATTGGGCGTTCTTGTGAGAAACTTGAAATTCTGGAGATGGCAGGTAATATCTTGGGCGGCGATATTCCCAAAAGTTTAGGGAACTGCACACGGTTGCAGTCACTTGTCTTGTATTCAAATTTGTTGGAAGAGGGTATTCCAGTTGAATTTGGTCAACTAACTGAGCTCAAGATTCTTGATGTGTCTAGGAACAGCCTAAGTGGAGGAATACCATCTGATCTAGGAAACTGCTCGAAACTGTCCATTCTTGTATTGTCAAGTTTGTGGGATCCTCTTCCAAATGTGTCTGATCTGGCTCATACTACTGATGAGTTTAACTTTTTTGAAGGCACAATACCATCAGAGGTCACCAGACTTCCTAGTTTGAGAATGATATGGGCTCCCAGGTCAACTCTTTCAGGAAAATTTCCTATCAGTTGGGGTGCTTGTGACAGTTTGGAGATGGTAAATTTGGCTCAAAATTATTATAGTGGAGAGATTTCTGAGGAATTGGGTAGCTGCCAGAAGCTGCATTTTCTTGACTTGAGCTCAAACAGGCTGACTGGACAGCTTGTTGAGAAACTGCCAGTTCCCTGCATGTTTGTGTTTGATGTGAGTGGGAATTCTATCACTGGTTCAATTCCCAGGTTTTCCAATTACAGCTGTGCTCATGT
This sequence comes from Solanum aculeatissimum, assembly GCA_038996855.1. Lineage (NCBI taxonomy): Eukaryota > Viridiplantae > Streptophyta > Magnoliopsida > Solanales > Solanaceae > Solanum > Solanum aculeatissimum. The sequence goes on along the minus strand of JBCEWC010020996.1, from coordinate 6,371 downwards.
TGTGTCCAGCAGTGGAGATCCATTTCGGCCCTATGATATATCATCTGCATATCTAGTGCATTTCACCAGTAGAAGTGTTCTAGACACTACATTATTTGGAGGTGATGGTGACCATGCAGTATTTCATAATTTTGGTGGTAACAACTTCACAGGAAATTTACCACCTTCCATGCTCATTGCACCTGAAATGTTAGGCAAGCAAATTGTTTACGCATTTCTTGCTGGTAGTAATAGTTTTACCGGACCTTTTCCTGGCAACTTGTTTGAGAAATGTCATGAATTGAAAGGTATGATTGTTAATGTAAGCAATAATGCATTGTCTGGTCAAATTCCAGAGGATATTGGCACAATTTGTGGGTCTCTTAGACTGTTGGATGGATCAAAAAATCAGATTGGTGGGACAATCCCTCCGAGTATAGGGAGTCTGGTTTCTTTGGTTGCTCTCAATTTAAGTTGGAACCTCCTCCGTGGCCAGATTCCTAACAGTCTTGGCCTGATAAAGGATCTCACTTACCTCTCTTTGGCGGGCAATAATCTGGTTGGCTCCATCCCCTCAAGTTTCGGGCAGTTACACTCTTTAGAAACGCTTGAACTTTCTTCGAATTCTTTGTCTGGTGAAATTCCAAACAATCTGGTGAATTTGAGGAATTTGACTTCCCTTCTTCTTAACAACAATAATTTATCAGGGAAAATGCCTTCAGGCTTGGCCAATGTGACCACACTGGCAGTATTTAACGTGTCTTTCAATAATCTGTCTGGGCCATTGCCTCTTAACAAAGAGTTGATGAAATGCAATTGTGTTCAGGGCAATCCATTTCTGCAATCGTGCCGTGTATTTTCTCTATCAACACCTTCTACAGATCAGCAGGGCAGAATAGGGGACTCACAAGATTCTGCTGCGTCTCCGTCCGGTTCAACCCAAAAAGGAGGAAGCAGTGGTTTCAACTCAATAGAGATTGCATCGATAACATCTGCCGCAGCTATTGTGTCAGTTCTTCTTGCTCTGATAGTCCTGTTCTTTTACACCAGAAAATGGAATCCAAGATCTAGAGTTGCTGGTTCTACCAGGAAAGAAGTTACAGTTTTCACAGAAGTTGCAGTTCCTTTGACATTTGAGAATGTTGTGCGGGCCACTGGGAGCTTCAATGCTAGCAATTGCATAGGCAGTGGAGGTTTTGGAGCAACATACAAAGCGGAGATTGCCCCAGGGTTCCTAGTGGCAGTAAAGCGACTTGCAGTAGGACGTTTTCAGGGGATTCAACAGTTTGATGCAGAAATCAGAACTCTGGGGAGGCTTCGACATCCAAACCTCGTAACTCTGATAGGATATCATAATAGTGAAACAGAAATGTTTCTAATCTATAACTATTTGCCAGGTGGTAACTTGGAAAAGTTTATTCAGGAGAGGTCTACAAGGGCTGTGGACTGGAGGGTCCTTCACAAGATTGCTTTGGACATAGCCCGGGCACTTGCCTACCTTCATGATCAGTGTGTACCACGTGTGCTTCATCGTGATGTGAAGCCAAGCAACATCCTATTGGATGAGGAGTATAATGCATATTTATCTGATTTTGGTTTGGCTAGATTACTGGGAACTTCAGAGACCCATGCCACTACTGGTGTGGCTGGAACTTTTGGATATGTTGCTCCTGAATATGCCATGACTTGCCGTGTCTCGGACAAGGCGGATGTCTACAGTTATGGGGTTGTGTTGCTTGAGTTGATATCAGATAAGAAAGCACTTGATCCCTCTTTCTCTTCTTATGGAAATGGATTCAATATTGTTGCTTGGGCTTGCATGCTTTTACGCCAGGGTCGTGCCAAGGAGTTCTTTACTGCTGGTCTATGGGATTCAGGTCCGCATGATGATTTGGTTGAGGTCCTACACTTGGCTGTGGTCTGCACAGTTGACTCTCTTTCTACTAGACCTACAATGAAGCAAGTAGTAAGACGGTTGAAGCAACTTCACCCCCCGTCGTGTTAGCTGCATGTCTTTGGATAGGATATGGTTTAGCCCAATTGTAATTTTAAAACTTGCACTTGATAGTAAGGTGTATTTGGGTGTCTCCTATTAGGTTCAGATTTGTATTTGTAGCCTGCTTGTGAATTGTAGTACATAGTCAGCCAGCCAGCCTTGCCCCCATTTTTCCATGTCATGTCCCTAATTAGGGGGTGTGCAGATTCATCTGCAGAAGAGTGCAGATACTTGTCTTCAACACTGTATGAATGTATCACATTTTTATTTGTTTGTTAAATAAGAGCAAAAAATAGGGAGGATTTCTACTAGCCTCTTCTTTAATTTTTCATTTTATGGAGAGTTGGAGCAAATAGAAAGCTGCTGTGGATTGGGGGTAAACCTGGTTCTGTACATGTGAGTTGTAACTTGTTTTCTGGTTTGGTACAGTGGCATGCCACGGGGTTCCAAGTAATGCTGATCCTTGGCTTTGGTGCGGTGATAAGAGCGCAACGCTGATGTAAATGTCATGGGTTCATAAAAATTTTGGTAGTTTGGTAGACGAGGATTTCAGTGAGTTTCTAATTGTATAGCTCTCAGTGATTTTTAAAGATAATATTTGCTTTTTTAAAATGAAAAATAATTTTTCAAAAATGGAGTTTTGTGTTTGATCATAAATATAATTTGGAGTTGTTTTTGACTTTTGTGAGTTATTTGTAGTGAAAAAGGTGAAAACACCTTTTTTTTCTTTCAAATTCTTGAAGTTCAACTTTAAATTAAATTTCAAAATTTTATGACCGAATGGGTTTTTAAAGTTGAACTCTTGAAAAATGAAAAAACATGGTGAAAAAATTGAGGTTCCATTTCATGATCTGAATTCAGATTTCACCGCGTGACTGATTTTTCCGTTACAACTCTTTCACTTGAATCCTCATTTTGTTGCTGTTTTTTCCATTACAAGATTTAGCATACATGAGATGAAAATCTAAGAGCCTATTTGGAAGGACACCCTGGTAATTGGATTTGATGTAATTACATTGTCTGACTTGTTTGGTTGGACATATAATTATTTGATCAGTAGGTAATTGAGTGTAATTGACAGAGTGTAATTACACTATCCAATTCACAGGAGGAGACTGTGAATTATTGGTAATTATATCATGGTTACTTTTTAATTTTTTTCTTTTATTTTTATTTTTATATTTTCACTTTAATTTCTTTTTATTTTGATTTTTTGATTTTTTTATTTTATTATTCTATTTTTTTCTAAAACTATATTTTATAATATTTATTTATCATTTCCTTCTCATTTTCAACCTCTATATATCATGTGATTCTATGTTTATTTTTTTTACTAACATGATTTAATTAACATTCTAATTTTAAAATTAAATTAGATAAATTTATAAATATACATATTTTTTTTCTTGTAAATCATATTTATGTACGTCATATTGAAATTTGACATAAGAGTATTATATATATATATTTTCATTTTAAACTTATGCTATATTTTTGGTTTCATTTGTTTTTATAGTATTGACTTGATATTTCACATTACAAGCCATTTATTTTTTAGTTAGATTAGATAGATTATTTTTTTATCAAATATTTTAACAATTTTACTATGTCATTATATTTATAATATTTAATATTTTTGTCAAACATGCATTTCATGATGTTCACATAAAATTTGTATTTTTAGTTTTTATAATTAATTTAATTAAGATATACTATATTAAAATATAAAATATATTTTTTTATAATATTAGTTAAGAATATATATTTACTAATTAATATATTTTCAAAAATAATACATATCTTAAATATTTAATTTAATATTACCTATAAATACTTTTATTTGTCTAATATAAATTTTTAATTTTGGATAATTGACTTTTGTTTTAAAATTTAATATAATCTTGCAATTATACTGGTGCAACCAAAAAAACATACTTGTAATTACATAATGACAGATAAACAAGACAAAGTAATTATTAGACTATGTAATTACTAGGGTGGTAATTACTACCTTAGTAATTACACCAATTTCATTTATCAACTGACTTTCCAAATAGACCCTAAATGTAAAATCGATTTGATTAGTAGAAAATTACACAGGGTGTCCTCCAAATATAGTTGTTAATTGTAAAAAATGACTATTTTCGTAAAATCAATTCAACACTTAATTAATTAAGTCAAATCAATTTTTCAAAAAAAAACACTAAGTCACCACTTAATTTTAAGGCCTAACAGAAAAATCTTACAATTTTCAAAGATTTAGGTAATGGTTCAATTTTCATTTTTGAGAAGAAATTAATCATTCAAAAATGGCCGCTAACTTGTGGTTGACCAATGATTAAAACATATTTGACCAACTCCGGAAAAATTAATTTAAAAATAAAACTTTAAAAAGAAGTTAGAAAAGTTTGAACTACTTTAAAATTTTCTAAAGGGATTTGAAATTTAGCCTAAACGTCTAACTTTGACAAATTTAGAAAAGGAGAAAATTTGAGTTACTAGAATTTAAAATATACTAAAAATGGCTAAGTGTAAAAAAGATAGACTTCATAACTCATTTTCGAGAAAACTACTTTAATTCAAACTTTAAAAGATTTTCACAAAAATCTAAATTTTCAAAAAATTTAAATAAATCATGAAATCAATAGAATTAACATAAATAACTAACTTAGGAAATTTAATTAGATTAAAATCAAAACAAACATAAATCTGTTAGAGTTAACAAATATAACAAAACAAATAAATGTAATAAGAGATGAAAAAAAAATAGGAAAAATTATATAAATACACAACTTAATTTATCAAAATCTCTAATATTCCCTACCATTTAAAAAATTTACAAAAATTTCTTTTTTTTTACTTTCTCTCTCTATTTTTTGATACCAAACCGATCAACCACTTTTACATACCTATTATCACGCCTAGTTTATTGTGTAGTAGTCTAATCAAGGTCAATCACAATTAATTATCCATCCTTTCATATTTACTATCAATTTCAAAATATTTTTCTTTTTCGTTTCTCTTTGGAAAAAGAATAGTCCAACACTTGTCTTCTCCTTTGAACGAAAATATTTCATTTTTCCTTTGTTATTGAATCAACTAATCCATTCTAATGGAGTTGGCGTCGTCGTTTAGTCTAGGTCTGACTCAATTGACTGTCGATAGTGAAGGTATTATCCCAAACAATGTAGACCCACCAAAAGTTGTTGATCATAATGTTGTCGACGATTCAATTGGCGAAATCATACCAACAAGTGACGATGCCAACACTCATCAAGATGAGTCCATTGAAGAGGATTCACAAGAAGAGATGGAGGTCATAAAAAATGTAGCTTCAACTTCAAAATTCAAAGTCCCCAAACGACATGTGAAAAAGGGGAAAAAGGAAGAGTCCATTATCATTCACACTTTGTTATCAAAGGTGTGATTCTTCGACCTAATTTTTACAATTTCTTCTTTGTTGAAATAATATAAGATATCTTTTTTTTTTTACATTATTTTCAGATATCAAATTTATACTTATTGTTGTTGTGTGATTTTCTGTGTATGAATTTAGTGAATTGATACACAATTTTGTGAAAGCACACCAGGTGTTTGTGAAAATGCATGGGAAGATTCCAAAACTGGAAAATCATAATTTAAGTATCAAATATACGTTTCATGTACATTAAGTCAAGTATAAAGTATCTACAACACAAATAATCTAAAATTTTGTCCAAGAATCAAATAGATAAATTCACATCTACTTATAAACTGCTCATTTTTCATTCTCTTAATAATTTTTGATACATAGAAATGCAGGGATTGCAGTGTGTTTGTAGCTGTCTTTGCTAAATATATTAGTGATGGAATCCCAATCCCTTCTAATGTAATAGATGCTAATTATCTTCGTAGAAGATACACTACTCTTGTATGAAAATATGGATTGGACAAGGCTTCCGAAGGTTATGTCAGTGATAACGACGATCCACCCAGGCCCAAGGTTGTGTTGCGCCCACTGACAGAAAAATTAGTTCTTTCTTAGACCACTAGATTGTTGTGCATTTTATTAAAGTCAAGAAATCACCCAATTACCATCTAAGATTAATCAAATTATTTTTTGTAGACGACTACTACTAATCTTTGTAGTACGTTTATTGTTACCTTAGACATGATATATGCATAATTTAATTAAAAAAAAATTTGGCAGCATAAGATTTTTATAACTTAGGAATTTTTGTGTTATGTTTATCCAATGTGCATCATCTACTCCAGTGTATTGCTTTCAAGTATCAATATAAATTGTTCATTGATACACATATTAGGTATATTACTTATTGATATCTCAAATCTCTCATTTCAAAGACTACAACAATAGATAATCTCTCATGTATAGTATCTATTTTAATGTTACTTC
>JBCEWC010020995.1:0-10667 GCA_038996855.1 Solanum aculeatissimum | reverse complement strand
TCTTCAGGCTTGAAGGTAGGGGTCCATGTGTGAATCCTCATTTGTTGCCCCTCAATGTGCATCTTATTCTTGGTCCAAACAGTGACATAATCAGCCACATTATCCAAATCTATGTACACGTGCCTAGCATTGAACTGAGCAATCTTCACTCCCCCAATCAGCTGTGTTTAGAGTATAAAACTCTTTCTGATAAGTTCTACTTTAGGCATAGTACTATTAAATTTGCCAACCAGAGTGTATCTGCAGGACTCAGCTAACCTTAGCATATAATCATCCTTGTTATAGATAACAGTTGGTAGTCCTTGTTTAGAGGTATATTTAGACTGTTCAATCTTTATACGCCTCTCATGTTTGGCCATATTCAATCTCAACGTAGTGGCCAATGTTTGAATAACAGTATAGGGTGCTGGTTCCGGATTCTGTCCTTTACTAGTGTCCTTTTATGAGACCATTCTTGTGTTTTGAGTGGTCGGGGTTTGATTCTGATTGGGATTAATCCTTTACTGAGGATTCCTTTGGCCCTTGGAATCAAGCTTACCGAAATTGCTGGATATCTTAAGAAATCGATTAGGTCCTTTACTTTCCTTAGCATCAATTTTTGCACTATCACCATCCATGCCAGAATGTTGATTTTGGTTAGCACTTTCTTCCTTCCCCTGATTTTGATCATGTTTACTAGCTACAGAGTGATTCCCTAGTTCTAGGTTGATTATCTGAGTCCCGTCAATATCACTCCTAGAATTTAGAGGCGGAGGGTTAGGTATCTTACCTTGCCTGCGTTGTGTTTGTGATTTTTCCTCCTCTATTTTCCCCGTGTTGAGAGTGTTCTCCATAGCAGTTCCTTGAATCTGTTCTAAAGTTTGTTGGTGTTGAGTCGTCCCTGTCCTAGACCTTTCTTCTCTGGTCTTAGCTTCAAGATTATCTCTATTGACTATGCTATCCACTTTCGCAGTTGAATTCATCCCTACATATATCTTATTAGTTGATGCTAGCTCTACCACTTCAGTTGATCCAGTGTCCGCTTCACTCGACTTATGGTTGCTGGAGCTAGGTGAAATGTTGTGATGATGGTTGTTCAAATTGGTGAAGTTCCCATGGCTTTCATCCAGTGGTTGATCACCCTCCACCGGCGCCTGACGCGCCATAAGTCAGGCGGGAGTACCGTTGATAAGTTAGCGTTAAAGAGAGTTGAGAGAAATTTTAGAGAGAGAAACGAATAGATGAATTAATGAAGAGTAGGATTAAAAAGTGTTAGAATGGATGAAAGGAGATTAGGGTTTGATTTAGGGGTGTTAGGAGACCTTAGAAAGCCTAAAATGGGGCGTAGGATCTAATTAAATTATGAATTAACCATTACTGAAATGGATGGGATCACTTATATACTACCTCACAGAACCCCACCCCCCCATGGTTCGTGTACTAGATCACGAATCGTGGGCCTGTCCGTGAGACCAGACTTGGTCCAGGAACCAGCTTTGAGCCAAGGAAGCCCACTTAACCAACCCATGGGACCCTATTGGTCCATGGCTTGGTGCCAACCCCAAGTAACACACTAGACTAACTCACGGGACCCACCACGGACCGTGAACCACCAAACGGTCTGTGGTCCCACCCTTAGACCCCAATCCGAAACCCATTTCTAACATACCTCCAAGTACGGGCAGTCTCACTGCAAAGGCCATAACTTTTACATCGAAACTTCAAATTGAGTGAAATCAGTTGCGTTGCAAAGATAACCCTAAGAGATTCGATTTGATATATAATATTCCACACAATTCATCCCTTACCAAACGATATGGCCTCTCAAAGTCAGTGCTACCTAAAAGGCCTTACAACCTTCCACCAAAATGATTCCCTTGAATTCGGCCACTTAAATACAACTCGTGGCTACCAAAATTCAACCATGATAAGTTTATCACTAACCTTGAACAACTATTATGAAGTTAAAGCTTATTGGGTCATTACAGTTCATCAGCCGTAATATTTATCTTGCCCAAATGATATAATACACTCATGTCATAGTCTTTAAGAAATTCTAGCCACCTCCTTTTCCTAAGGTACAAGTCCCTTTAGCTAAACACATATTGAAAGCTCTTGTGGTCATTAAATGTATCTACATACACGCCATAAAGATAGTGATGCCATATTTTTAATCCAAATACAAACACCGCCTATTTAAGATCATGGGTTGGATAATTTCATTCATGTACCTTTTGTTTCCTTGAAACATATGTTATAACCTTGCCATGTTGCATCAACACATAACCTAGTCCCACATATAAGGCATCATAATAAATAACAAATCCATCCAAACCTTTTGGTAATGTCAAAATAGGGTCTGAGGTAAGACGATCTTTCAATGTTTGAAAACTTTTCTAACATTCATTTAACCATTAAAACTTTACCTTCTTTTGGGTCAACCTAGTCAAAGGTGATGCACTAAAGGAAAATCCTTTAACAAACCTCTTATAGTAACTGGCTCTTAATACCTTACATATTGTTAGGCTTGGAAGCTGAAAGTTAAGGAAATAATGAACTAACTTGGTCATATGAGCCAAAAGATTTCTTGTGGATGAGACCACGGGTCGTAGAAGGCCTCATGGACCTAAGTACAAAAAGTTAAGAAACAAATCATGAGTTTCTAGAACCCACTCCATGATTAATAGGACAAGTCATAAATGGAACCACGACCCATCCAGAGGGTCATGAAAGGAGCCCTAAAGAACATATAAATTTTCTAAGTTTTGAGGATGATGCATGAAGAGATTCACGGTCTGTTTATCGAACAATAGTTCGTGAAAGGAAAGGTGCAAATTCTAGCAGTTTAAGTTTTGGTATCCTATGATCTACGAAGCCAAGCACAAGTCATGTTTGGAAGGACAACCCATCGATGAGGTCTCATGGATGGTTTTGGAAACTTTTAATGAAGGGCTTTTAGGATATTTTTAATTTGTTTAAATCCTAAACTATGCTATTTTAGCCCTCCTAACTGACTTGATAAACCTAACCCCTATAAACCTTATTCCTAATTCATTCTATTTTATTCATCCTCTAAATTCTCTCAAAGACTCTCAAATATTTCTCTCTGGACAAGGACTCTATTGAAGTTAGGATTCCAAGCTATGCTAAGGAATTCAAGGATTTTATATTCAAAATTCCTAAGGCTCTCACTTGAGGTATATAGGAATTCATTTATGGATTAGTTTCATCTATGAAGCTCAATCCAAAACTTCCTTTTTACTAAAGTCTCATGATGATCTCCTATGAACTTTATGATTTCATTCTAAATGGTTGGATTATAATTTCTACATGATGATTACAATTATGTATGCATGAGTTATGAAGAATTACATGATTTCTATGATTTTCAAGTAAAAGCGTATGATTTCAAGTATGTATGGTTAGGGCTTGGTGAATTGATGTGGGTTACTTTACTAATGATCCAAATTAATTTCAATTTCATTTTTTCTCTATGAATTTCATTAAATTACATGGTTTTGACTTAATTGTTCATGAACCCACACTTAGCCCTTGTCTCTTATGACAAAGCAATGGTTTTTTCATGACTATGATCTCAAGTAAGAAAAATGTGTTTTAATGATTGTGATAATGATGTTATGATAATGATGATGCTATAATAATAATGATATTATGTTTATGGGGGTTATTAAGCCCCTAATGTTTCATGATGATGAAGAGAAAGTGGAAGGTATACCCATACTATGTGAAAAGCTAAGTAGATAGACTATTTCTATGACACGAGATGTTTTCATGAGAGATTATGATGACTATTTTCAAAGATAATAAAGTACAATTTTAATGAAGTATGAATTATGTTCAAAGTTATGCATATACATGATTTATGCATTCCGTGGGATATAACTTAGCAGCGAATGAGATTGGAGGTGGAGGCTCAACCTAAGGGGTCCTTAACGTAAAACCTACCTTTCTTATAACTATGTGCCACCGTAGGTGATGATGATTATGTTCCTATATGGTATTGATTTAGTGGATGCACATATGTAAAGCATACACCATAATTGGAAGGTTCCTATAAGGTTCATGTAAAAGCACTATTCGAAAAGGGAAAGATCCCATAAGGTGAGATATAGTCTACCCTAGCAAAGTAGACTACTCTTTTACTCGATGTAGAGAAAACACCAGGATTCCATGTAACATTCCACATGGTCTTATATGCCTGTTATGATCTTATTCCCACATACGTACACTAAGATTATGAAAGGGTTTTGATGATGTTTCTTCTCGTGGTTTTAAACGTGCATTGCTCATATATATTATGTCCTTATTCTATTGATTATGATTATGCATATAAATATTATGACGTGATGTTCCTTGATGCGTAGAATACCTACATACTTAGTAAATTCCGTGTACTAACGCATACTTCTTTGCCTACATGATCTAACCATGTAGGGATAGACAATGAGACTACTCTTCCATATTATGGCTAGCTTTGGAGTTGAGTTTTAAAGAATTTTTAGTGAGTTCCCATGCTTTAGGAACAATCCATTTTATTATTTTTTTCCTATTGAGACTTTATGTCTTTTCTTTGATGTATATCTTAAGGGTAAGCTAGAAAGATATGTTCTAGTCCCCGCTAAGATCTTATGATGTAGAGACATGATTTGGACATTATGATTGATGTAATTTCCCCTAAAGGGAAACCATGGTTTGATATTGATACATTCCTCTTTCTTATTCTCTTATGTATGCTTATGATATTAACACAAGGCTTGGATGGAATGCCTTCAGGTGTCATATTCTCTATGTTATGACTATTCCCTAAGTTGGTGTCCAAAAAAAAATGGTATCAGAGCACAAGGTTTGAAAGTATCCTAGGGAGTTTAACATGTTGCATCTAGTAGAGTCTTATTGATAGGTGTGAAGCGTACAACATCCATAAGACTCCCATATCCTAATTCTTGTCCTTTGATATTTTTCAAAAAATAGTTGCACGACGTGGTCCGTTGCCTAGAAGAGATAATACTAATGAGGACTAAGTTCCTCCGGCTACTCAAGTTTCTCAAGGCCTTCAAGCCGACCAAATTATCAATGATGAGTTTAGAGTCACTATCACTATGTTGGTTCAACTGATTGCTTCCCCTAAGACTCCTACTCTGACTTCAAGGATAAGGGATTTTGTATGATAAATCCGCAGAGTTTCATGGTTCCAAAGTGGATAAGGATCCACAAGAGTTCATCGACGAGGTCTACAAGGTGGTGGATATTATGGGATTGTCTTTGTAAAGACTCAAAATTTTCAAACTTCATAGTGGTTGATAAAGGTCTATTTTGAACCCATTTTGGTTGGCTAGTGACCATCATGGGTCGTACTTATCTGGCCATATTCAAAGGAATCGTGTTGGTTAGGTTTTGCACGAGGACGTACGGCAGGGCTGACTTTGAATGGCCATATCTCTTGGTACGGGATAGACTGTGTGGGCCACAACTTATCAAAGTGAAGCTCTTTGAGTTATCTTCACAACACAATTGGTCTCACTTGATTTGGAGTTAGGAGGTGAACGTTATGGCCATTACGGTTAGACCACCTGTGCACGAAAGCGTGCTGGAAAGAGGAGGAATGAAGTTGGCTAAGGAAGGGCCTCACGAAAGGACCACAGACTGTGTGGGTGTTCACAGCCCATGAGCCCATCCGTGGTATGATTCAGAGTGTTGACTAGGTGTTGGACCAAGGCCCCCAGCCAAGTGAGGCTCCACGAACCACTTCATGGCCCATGTGATGCCTCACGGCTCGTGAAGGAACCCGTGGAGTGGTCCAAAAAGTTCCCATGAATTCAAGCCAAGGCACGAGCCAAATATGGCTTCACGATTAAGTTCACAACCCGTGAGCCTCTACACAGACCGTGAAGCGTTCCCCGTCAGCAACTGTTTCAGTTTTTCTTCTCATTTCATTAATGGTTAAATCAAAATTTGTATTTTTCCTAGGGCCATTTTAGTCTTTTTAAACCTTCCTAAAACCCCTGAATTGAGCCCTAATCACTCCTAATTCATTGAATCTCCTCAAAGTTCTCTCTCAATTTTCTCTTCACCTCCAATGAAGGCAAGCTTGGGGATTTGGGGAAAATCAATTATTCTTCATAATCTTCTTATTTCTCTTAGTGTATTCAAGGTATGTGGTCTTGATTCATGGTTTCTCTTACAACCATGAAGACCCAAAACCTTTTTTTAATTTAAATTTAAATTTGTTTGAAAATGGGTCTTTAACATTATGAATGATTTACTTGAAATTGAAGTGTGGGTTGTGTTAAATTATTAATTTCAAAGTGGATTGAGCCCCTAATTGATGATTTCCATTGATTTCATGATGATTCAAAAATGCATGGCCCTTTGATTCTTCAATTCAAGTAGGGGTATTAAGAATTTTGCTTTAAATTGATGATTCATTATGCTTTGGATATGAACTTCTTGTATTGGTGATTTAAATGATGATATCTAATACCCATGCTACGCTTGATCATCCATGCATTGTATTCATGAGCATGAAAGGCTTGATATGATGAAACTCTTGATAAGGGATTGGTCGTAATTTTATGATATCATATGACTTGATTTTCATACGATATGGTAATTGACTAAATGTGATCACATAAAGTTTATGTTATGGATCTTTGAGCAATTATGGGTGTTTACACCAATCTTGATATAATATGATATGATATGTAAAATGAGCTACTCCTAATGCATTGGTCTTGGAAACCCTTGTTTGGCTTTTTAGCCTATTTATGGAAAGAGTTGACATAAGATTTTAGGCTTTTAGCAAACTTTGCATTGCTTGATTTTTTCACGACCCGTAAGTGGGGCCTAGATGTGACATGGAGAAGGAGAACCTGAAAGTCCTCGATCAAGCCATCATAGAATCATTACTCACATCATCGGTTTGGACGCTCGAAAAAGTAAACACATAACACATAATTCTAGGGGAAACAGGACTTTGGACTCAAGCTATGGGAATGTTGCTGGAAATGAGATGAATATGAATCAGATAGTACATAACAAGTACTTCTAAGGGGCGGGTGAGTAGGACTCAATCTATGGGGGTATACCGGGTTAGGGGACTTTCCACATAAGCACATTCTTAACATTCACAAGCCCATAAACATAATCATAAGCATAATCGAGACATCAATTTCATAAACAAATCCCAACGGAAGATAGAAGTCGTCACCAGTCCCAACATGGTTAGAACTTGCAGATAAAAAGTATGGATTATCACAAAATATGTACTAAGTATGTAGTCATGCATTGCATATGACAACATAGTATGACCAAACGAGATGACAAGGGGACAAGTGATGCGAAAGGAATGTGCATAGCCAAAAAAGGAGTATATCATAACAATATGTCTTACCATGATGCATGAAATACAACCTAAGATCATATCATAGTGGGGATGTAACCTCAACCGACAATAGAGGGAACCCCAGCGAGCCACTACTTGGATTCGGACTACTTGTCAGGTAGATCCCTTGTCAACCCTTAAACAAGGAGATACATAACAAGTCAATCCCATCTAGGGAGATATACCATGTTGGCACATGGTTTGACAGAAAGGAGTATGGACCCTTGGAGATAGTCCACCCCGACTCCAATCCCTATGTACTAAGTCTCATCCCACGAGAATACATATATATATCCATGCAAGCTTTTCAAATTAGAGAGTTGACATTCATTTCAAAACCATGCATCATTAGACAAACCAAAACATGATGAAATCTATATCCATACTTAGGCTAAAAAGCCAACAAGAATTTCCATGACCATTTCCATCTCAATGCAATAGGAGTAGTTCATCTACATAGCTTATCATATCAAGCCTTCATAACATATCAAAATGGTTCAAGCACCCATAATGCTTAAAGAGCCATAATAAGAGACTATGTGATCACAAGCCTTAACATATCATATCATAACAAGAGGGCAATGCTCTTTACAAGAGTTTCATCATAACCATACTTCAATGCATATCCCATGAATGATGAATCAAGTGCATGGGCAATGGAGGATTCAAACTTTAAACCATAATTCAATAGATAATTTGACATAATTCATGAGACAATTCCAATTTCAAGCGTAATGCAATTTGCCCATGCATATTAAACCATTAAAGGGACATGCACAGTAATCCTTCAAGAATTTCCATGCACTTCATAAAATTCAAACTCAAATCATCATTAATTCACCTAATTTCTACAGCCCACAACTCAATGCAATGAAATATATTAAAATTTAAAGAACTCATAATTAATGAAAGCTTAAATTCATAATTTAAAGAGGAGGGTTCTTGGGACTTCATAGATGAAAGGTAATCCATGAATCAAACCCACATACCTAGAGATTAGCCAAGAGAATTGAATGGATTTGCAAGAAAGATGATTTTCTCCAAATTTCTTCAAGCTTTCATAATGGAGGTTAAGAGGAATGAGAGAATTTTGATAAGGATTGAAGAGTGTTAGAATGACATAAAGGGGATTATGGTTTTATTTAGGGGAGTTAGGAGACCTTAGAATGGCTAAAAGGTGTATAGAATTTAAATAAATTACAAATTAACCATTAATGAAACGGACTAGATCATAGAAACCAGGGTCTCACGAAGGACACTAAATGGCCGTGTACGGGCTCAAGGGTCGTTGTCCTGCCCATGGGACGACACTTGGTCCTGAGCCCAGCCCTGCACCTTAGCAATTCTCTTGACCAAATCACGGGACCCTTCACGGACCGTGAAGACTCACACAGACTGTGAAGTGGTCCATGGGGTCATACTTGGTTCATCGATTAGCCCCCCAAAATCTAGGAGCACACTAGACCAACCCACGGAAGCCACCATGGACCGTGGACCACCAAATAGTTTGTGATCCCACACTTAGACCCCAATCCGGAATCCTTTTCCAGCATACTTCCAATTACAAGCAGTCTCCCTACAAAGGACATAACTTTCACATCTGAACTCCAAATTTAGTGAAACCAGTTGCATTGTGAAGATAACTCAAAGAGCTTTGATTTAATATATAATAGCCCACAAAGTTCATCTCGTACCAAAATTTGTAGCCTCTCAAAGTCAGTGCTGCCTAAATGGCCTTACAACCTTCTACCAAAATAATTCCCTTAAATCCGGCCACTTAAATACAACACATGGCTACCAAAATCAAACCATGAAAATTTCAACACTAACCTTGACCAACCGTTATGAAGTTCAAAAATTTTCAGGTCCTTACATCATCTCCCCCGTGGGAACATTTGTCCTCAAATGAGCTAAAACAACGACTTGAGGACAACAATCAAACAAGAGACATTTTAACAACAACTCATAATGGACCATGCATCATTTCAAAAGTTATTCAAAACTCATGTCAAAATATTATTTAAATCATTTTCGTGTTCATGCATGCATGCAATGTCATGAAACTCAAGAAGTAAAGAATTAGGACAATACAAGGGATAGAACATAGTACCTTAGGATTAAGTAGATTGGAAAAGATAAGGGTATCGCTCCATCATGTCCAACTCCGCTTCCCACGTTGCACTCTCCATGTCTTGGTTTCTCCAAAGCACCTTGACCGAAGCTACCTCCTTATTGCGAAGGCACTTGTCACGACCCGGATAGCGAGGCCTAGATGTGACATGACAAAAGAGGACCCAAAGACCCTCGATCAAGTCATCATAGCATCATTACACATATCATCGGTTCGGAAATGCGGAAGCTAAACACATAGCACGTAAATTCTAGGGATTTGAGGACTTGGGACTCAAGCTCTGGGGGCAATAATGGGAATGGGATAAGCATGCTTGCACATAGCACATAGTCATTCACAATAACCAATCATACATGTCATAGCATAATGAAAGAGACATTATCATAGATCAAGCTAAATAGCATCGTATTACATAGCCAAATATCCAACATATAACCAAACGTACAAGAGTATAGATTTATCCAACAATGTCTCTACATAGATGAGCGGGGCCACAACAAGTTTGAGGCTCACCCTCAAGTCAATAGAAAGTAAATACATGAAAATAAAGTGGTAGATAGACGGTGGATATTTCCCTTGAACAAAATGGCTCACCACTAGCAACTCTTCAACAAGATTTCAAGCGTAATCCAGTAGAATGTAGATGTCACCCTCGGTCCCTACATGGTTAGAACATGTAGACAAGAGTATGAGTTATCAGAATTAAGCACTAAGTATGCGGGAATGCAATGCATATGACAAGTATAGTGTGACCAAGCAACGTGTCAAGGGGACAAGTGATCCAAAAAGAATGCATGTAGCCAAAGAATAATATAACAATATGCTATGCCATGATGCATGAAAAGCAATCCTATGATCTTATATATAGCGGGGATGTACCTCAACCGACACTTCAAGAAGACCCGAGTGAGCCACTACCCGGACCCGGACAAGTAGTACCCTAAACACCCTTAAACAAGGGGTAACATAACGGAGTTCCCTAAATAGGGAATTAACCGGTTTGACGAAAAGGAGTATGGACCCAGTGGAGATAGTCCACCTTGACTCCAATCCCTCGGTGCTAAGTCTCATCCCACGAGAATACATATAGGTACATGCAACATTTAAATCGGAAGACTTACATTTACTTTCAAAACATGCATACTTAGTCAAAAT
>JBCEWC010020994.1:0-10667 GCA_038996855.1 Solanum aculeatissimum | reverse complement strand
AAGGAGTCTAATATAGTATTTATAAATAGGGTTTCAATGTAATAATGTAGAGACAACAATTCAATAATATTTTCTCCAATATTTCTCACAGAAGCAATGATAACACTGGATAACGTTATAAAATGACAAACTAAGATAGTGGTCTAGTCAATACAAGGTCTAAAAGCGACCAACCATGAAACCAAACACATCAAGGAGGGTGGTGGTCCTACAGACACACACTCTCTAGTTCCTGCAGCAGAGGTGTCATAAACAAGGCCTGAAGCATCAAAGTAGATCATCTGGAAGAAAAACTGATTCTGGTTATGTAAGGAAGGCTGTTTGTCAAGCCTCTGTTGTAAGCACTTAACAAGCCTAAAAATGAGCCTTGAGTTCTCACTTGTTCACAATTAGAAGAGTGAACTATTATGGCAGCAAAATTCGGTAAACGGAACAGCTAGCAGGGCCTAAAATGAGCATTGCTCTCACTTGTTCACAACTGGAAGAATGAAATTGTGATGGTAGCAAAATTTACAAAAAAATAAAATAAAATAAAATAAAATAAAAAATAAAAGACTAGATCCATGAAGCACCATTCATTTAGGACTGCATCCCTTGTAAATGTGTTGGTCCTTACAAGTTGCAAAAATTAGCTAGACCTCAATTTCAGGCTGCAGTGCCAGTTTTTCTACACTCGGCTTCCTGGATCCCTTCATGGAGAAAATAGAAACATAAAGACCATAATGGCAAACCGTGGAAACTAGCTCCTAAAAGTGGAGACAGTCCAGAAGGATGACAGATAGAATTCCAAGTTGGGATTGTATGACCAAGGTCAGTTAAAAGATATACAGCAACCACAATCCAAAAGGTTGCCAGAGTAGCACGAGAGAAAAAATAAAGATTAAAGTACACAGTAGAGTGACGCCATCGTGTCAACTACCCAGCTGATAATTAAAAAAATCAGTCATATGCTCCAGGAGAAAACCACCAAACAATACAACTACAAGGCACCAAGAGAAGAGAATCACCTCTAGCAAAACTGCAAATTCATCCATAAATACCAGAGCCGTCAATCCACTACTCATGGAATGCAACACTATGGAGAAAAAAATATCTATTGAGCCCAAAGAATGCAGATCCTTCCTGACAAAACATCGTTGAAGTATATTAACTTTAGCTCTAATCCATATAATTTAAGATATATCCAAGAAATCCTTCTCTGACAAAGGAAACTCAGGGAAATTTCTCTTTGAGACCGTCATCAATGTCATGCTAAAGCTCACAAAGGTAAGACAAGTAACATATTGAAACTTTAACAGAAACATACAGTTTTTACAAGTTTGAAACACAAATGGACTCCAAAGTAGCAAGAACACAACAGTAGCAGTAGATGACAAAAAAGAAAAGTTAACTCGCCCTGTTGCGTGTTTTCCGATGGGTGTTTTGCTATCTTACAATGACCAGGGTGAAAATGGGATACTTTAAACTGATAGGGAACAACTGCAATTTCCTAGATCAACAACCCCATTCGTTTACTCGACATACATCAAAGTGTCATACCTCAAGAGTTTTCTTAAGACAACAATGGATATCTCAATCAAGATGAGCAAAGCTGTTGAAAAACTATTCACGAACATAATTACCATGTGATTTTTTTAAACTGAGGATACTTAATTGCTTGCAGACTCGAGTATAACATGCAAATGCTTGAAAGCAAAGAAAAGAGAAGAATGAGAATGGAACAGATACCTTAAAGATAACAGTTGGATAGTCGAGGGATTTAACACGACAATTTGGAAACTCTGATTACCCCTTATGTCGAGCGAAACTTTCAGACCTTTAAGTTTCAAGTAGGCATAAAGCGATGTGCACGCTTGACTGCTATAAGCACCATTTGATTTAGCAATACCAATCTTATGAAGGTCCTTCAACGATGTTGCATCAAAAACTGCAGTATGTCCACTTAAGGAAGTTAAATCAGATTCCAACCTTGGTGAGACGCTCAATTCAATGTCATCAGCATCAAAAGAAAGGTGTACTTCATCATTCCCTAGCTTATCATACAGATCTGCATTCACACCATGAAAATACTCTTTGCTCAATGCTAGCTTGATTTGAGGACCAGTAATGTGTATTGTTATTTGCATATGTTTCTCAGGAAGCAGTCTAGGCACCATAACCTTAATTTCAGCAGAAACTAATTTGTATTTGTTATTCCAATCTGCAACTGGTGGATCCTCAACTAATCTAGAATTACCCTGTAACACAGTGGTTTCCATGCGGCTAGGAACCCAAGATATTGCACTTATCTGTCTGCAAATAACTGTAACTGACACTATTACAAAATACTCAAGAGCCAAATTCAACTTCCCCATTACTGTGCAACAAGTAGTGTATCCAGCAGTAAGGTTCTTGAGACTTTGATCAGTCAAAAATCCCTTAATCTCACAAAGAATAAAAGGATTCTCCATGTTATGGATCTCATTTTCTACAAACCTAGACGAAAATGTTCTCCAATTCAGGCACGCTTGCTCAACAAGAGAGTTTGATGTATGTACAAAATCTCTACCAGTATCATGAGGAGGATTAGCCCCATCACTTCCAGTGGAGTGGAGAATTTGGTAAGGCTCCCCCCATAAAGTAGGTTGCAGATTGTGAACATTGTTTCTCGGATGTCCTTTGAAGTCATTATTGAACTTATTGGCCTTATCTTCTGTGAGAGAAGAGACAACTTCCAAGGATCCACAAGCAAAGGAAAAGTACTGTTCAGAAACATCTTTAGAGTACCTTAAGCAGAAGAAATCAACAGAAAGGCAGAATGTGAGTAAACCAGGGTATGAACGCCCAACATCTAATACCAGTTTCCTACTAAAAGATGGTGGAACTTCGTTATCTGGTGACATTGAAATTGAAAAGTCCCTGACATATAGGCAAATGTGAACTCCTAGAATGTGATCTTCATTTATAATTCCAAGCTTGTGACAGATATCTTGGTTCCTGACCAATGTTTTCTTCAATAGGAAAAGGCATTTAACAGAATGGAGCACACTGCAAATGACCATCCAAATAAGTGAAAGTGACCGGTAGATTTTCCACCAAATCATGCTCCATTTAGATCCGTAACCACCATTCTTTGATTGTCGATTAGACGAGGCTGCTCTATAACGGATTACTCTTCGTGCCTGCACAATGGCCTCAACAGGTAGTTCCTTCTCAATTTGAGAAATTACCTCCCACTGTTGCTTAAGAGTTCTTGAAAATGCTTCGTTATGAACAACATCATTAGTGAATTTCTTTATCACATCATGCACCGGGTATCCAACAAATAAAAGCATTTTCTCATAAACATTTACATAACGCAACCATAAGCACATAGTGCTAGCAATTTTATAGGATGCAAACTTTGGAGATGAATTCAGAGAACTAGTATTTGTTGCTGCTATTTTCCATAATTGTTTACCAGTTCTGCTACGGGTGGATTCTTTCGACCATGATGTAAAAAGTAAAAGTATGATGCAAATATCTTCGGGAGATAAAGAAAAATTTAATGCAACAGCATAAAAGTTCAATTCTCTGAACTGAAGATGTTTTATTTTCGCAGAAGCTAGCAACTCAGTTGAATGAGTCGAACGAAAAATGCAGCTAATGTAATTTCCTCTCCTCAAGCTGATCTCGACTTTTTGAACATCGAGATCAAAACAGTTCTCTCCGTAGGGCAGAAAAATTGAATTAACCAGTCCAGTTAGAAGACAGCCCTTAATGTGTTTACATTGTACCCCAAGTTCCTTCATCTCAAATGACAATGACAACAAATCATTTGATAAAGGAGACTGCACAAGGAAATGAGCATCATGAACTTGCAACCGACATTGTTGTAATATCCAGTCGAATAAATGAGTGGTCCAACTTCCTGAAGTAATTTCTGAAATCGTCCTTATGGTATTGTGCAAAGCACTACCCTGGAATATATCAACGTCAAAGAAACTAAACTTCAGAAATTCACAGATTCAACATGTGAACAAAAAATTATGAAGGTAGTATTAGTCAGAAAACAAGAGCACCAAGAAGGTTATGGGAGTATCAAAGTACCACCGGACTTATCTCCTCTATGTTCCTACATAAGGAGTCCGTGAAGTCCAGAAAGAATTTTGATCTTTACAACTATCATCTTACACTGAAATCTTAAACGTTGGAGACACTTCTACTTCACAAAAGTTAATACTGTTTTCCCCTCGAAATGTCTATGGTATATCTCTGAACATACAGTCCAGAATATACATGAAAAACAAATCTTTTAATCAAGACTTAAAGGAATTGTCTTCCAATTTTGTGTTTACTCCTACTTCAACCTCTGTCCCTTCCGCTGGTCATTCTTATTTCAAGCAGCCACAAATTATCCAGTGCTGTCCCATATATTTTCTAATTCAGATATACTTGCAATGAAAAAGAATGTGCTGTAGTGAATCTGCAGATTCCTCATAAAAATAACAGATACTGCACAAATAAAATATTTTTAAGTAGATTGTCTTGGGACAATCATGTTTGCCTCAATCCTGTCCTCTAATTGGTTCTTTAGTTCTCCATTTCATTCTTCATGTCCATTGACCATTTCCACAATGTCTTCTCTCGGCATTGAATGATAGTATGAATTAACAGAAATTTTCTATCATTCTTGTCGATTAATTGCATAAAATCCTTTTTACCAACCAAAATAATCGAACAAGTAGTCAAGTACCTCTGGATCAAGCTCTGCAAGAATCTTTTCCCGCTCCTCAATGGACGAGTCTCTGGGTTTTGGCCTCCGCCTAACACCATCCTGCTCCTCTTCTCTAGGCAGAGGCAGTAGGAAAAAGAAATATTTACTAACAAGTATTCAAGTGAACATGAACCCACAAAAAGGCAGTTGATGCTGAATTTCACTGCATCCCACTATTCTACTATTATTTCGTAACAATTTAATGACAATGGGTGCAAAGTTAATATGAATATGTACGTTTTTAAAAAATGTAAAGTACTACTATATATTTGTTTATGGAAAAGCAGTGTGTTTGAATAAACCCGCCAAAACGCGAGCGGAGATGTGAGGAGAGTGAACTTACCCTACTGATAAAACAATATTAAGGCCATGGATATGGAAATCCAACGCAGGGGCCGACCAGTTGGACACATGAAGGCTCAACTGTTGAACAGTGACTTCTTTGAAACACAAGCGAGTAGGATCATCTAGCAAATTGTTGAGTGCAGAGGTACTGAAGCTAAGGTTCTCTAACTTTGCGTGAGAATGAAGAAACCCTAGCTGAACATCCAATTCAACTTCGTTTCTTAACCATGGTTGTAACAAAGGCACTAGTCTCCGTTGAATCAAATCGTTGAAGAACATTGTCCGATTTTATCCGGTTGATTTATACAAGTTAATACAGTTCAAGATAACGCAGTTCACCATTGACAAAGTTGAAATCGGGCTCCTAACTGATCTTGCTTGACAGTGATATCAATATCGATTAGGCAATGAGAAAAATTAAACGATTCATTTGCTTGTTTGATGACGGTTGAGAAGAGAAGAAAAATAAGACGCGAAACTTTGGACCGTTTGGGGCTGGGCGACCCGATAAGTACACTTTAACCCAAGCGGTACGGTGTCGTTTTGCTTTGCTTCAGAATGAAACCAAAGTACTTATTCATCTTAGATTTGTCAGCGTGTTTAATTAATCATGAATTTGATTTATCTGTTCGTATGGAAATAGCTTAAATTACTCGATATTTACACCGACCCAATGAATAGATGATATATGTTATTAATACATAATTAATTGATGCACATCCCATACCTTAATTTTGTCTTAAAAAAGGAAAAATATGGTTTGGTGTGTTAATAATGTTTATGTACCATAGAAATTATGTAAGTATTTATTTTAATGATATTCTATTATTTCCTGTATATAAACCAAAGTTGTTGATTGCAAATGTGATTACAACGTGGCACGAGATATGTTTGAAGATTCACCACACAGGTCTATGTATAATTAATTACTGTAGAACAGATTATTATTTTTTAATTTTATAAATTTTTGCCTCAAAAGTTTATTATTTTTTAATTTTATAAATTTTTGCCTCAAAAGTTTGTGAAAGCTAACGTCCTTTTCCCCTCCAGAAGTCTTGTACCCAAGTTCTTCGTGGCCGCGTTTTCTCTTTGCTATTGATATGTATGCTCATTCCACAAAAACATTCTACGTAACCTTTCATATGTTTTTCTTAGAACCCAAATTCCCTGAATCTTTATGTCCTCGCGATTTCTTTTATCTTCATTTGATTTGTAATCATCAAAGTTTTAGTTCTTTTAATGAGGATATAGCACAATGAGGAATTCAAGAAAAAGCAAAATGACAACAAAAGAGAACAGCCACCCCAAACAAGCGTTTGGTAACGTGCTACAATCTGATCCAAATGAAGATGAATATTCTTTTCGAATGAGTCACACATCAGAAATTAGCTATACAAATTGTGATCATCCTCCTCCTCGATTAAGCTCCGACTATAGCTCTCCTCTTGCTACGTCTCCGACATGGGACCAATCATCAACTTCATATTTAGATCCCTCTTGGGACCAGAGTGACCATACATCGCCATTATCAAAATCTCCATGGACATCTCACGTCGAGAATAATAATAATTATTCCTATACAGGGCTCATGGGTTCCCTTGTTCGTGAAGAAGGTCATATATATTCTTTGGCAGCTTCAGGGGATTTGTTATACACGGGATCCGATAGTAAGAATATAAGGGTGTGGAAAAATCACAAAGAATTTTCTGGGTTCAAATCAAATAGTGGATTGGTAAAGGCAATTATTATTTCCGGAGAACGAATTTTCACGGGTCATCAGGACGGGAAGATCCGAGTTTGGAAGGTTTCTGGCAAGGATCCAAGCGTTTACAGCCGAATTGGAACTTTACCAACTTTAATGGCTTATATAAAAACTTCGATGAAACCAAGCAATTATATCCAAACAAGACGAAATCGAAATACTGTGTGGATAAAGCATTTTGATGCCATTTCATGCCTTAGCATGAGCGAGGATCAAAAGCTATTGTACTCAGCATCTTGGGATAAAACCATAAAGGTTTGGAGAGCATCCGATTCGAAATGCTTGGAATCGATTAAAGCCCACGAGGATGCTGTAAATTCCATCGTCGTAGGCTTTAATGGGCTACTTTTTTCAGGCTCTGCTGATGGAACAGTAAAAATATGGAGAAAAGAATCGCAGGGGAAAGGAACAAAACACTTCTTTTCACAAACATTGTTGAAGCAAGAATGCGCTGTAACAGCCTTAGCTGTTGACCCTTCATCGAATTACCTCTATTGTGGCTCATCAGATGGGCTAGTCAATTTTTGGCAACGCGATAAGCTATCTCATGGAGGAATTTTAAGGGGTCATAAACTTGCAACGCTCTGTTTAGCAGCTGTGGGAAATTTAATTTTCAGTGGATCAGCTGATAATAGTATTTGCGTGTGGAAAAGGGATGGAGGGGAACATATATGTTTATCAATGTTGAGCGGACATTCTGGTCCAGTTAAATGCTTGGCTGTTGAAGAAGACCAAGAACAAACAGGTGGTGATAAACAATTTATTGTTTATAGTGGTAGCCTCGATAAATCAGTGAAGATTTGGAGAATATCATCGCAGTTGGTACCAAATCAGGCCGAATTGGGGACGAGTCCGCCCCCAATCCTTCATTCAGGGAGTAGCTGCAGAGTTAGCCAAAGGAGAAAATAACAATGGTGGGAAAATGGAAATCACAACGGACAAAAAAAATATTTTTCTTTTGACAATTGTACAGACGCAGCTAACGTTGGAGATTGACCAAAGTTAAAATCATCTATCTTTTGCTAACTTTACTAAGAAATTGTAAATGAAAACCTTATTGTATTTTTCACCTTTTGGAGTTAGACACAAATGTCAATGGTAGTTGATGTATCTATTCGTACACTAACAACAGATGGATTATCTACATTGCTTGTGTAGTATTAGGATCATCTTCATTTCTCTTACCAGATGTAATTTGGCACTTCGACGTGAAAATTCTATTATATCTTAATGGTGAAATAAGATATCCTATATACATGATGAAATAAAATCCTAAAATAATAATTCTAGAATGAGTTATTCTCAACCAAATGACCCCTAAATTTTAACACAACGATAGATGAACATTTCCTTTTCGCGCTAAGCCTTTTAAAAAAAATGGTTAGGAGGTGTTTTGCTATCCCGTGCATGTCTAGATCATTTCATTTTATACTATTCGTTATCTCCCCATCCGCATGTAAGCTATCGTACAAGTCTATCAACCTAAGTTGTATCTGCTAGCAAGAGAAGGAACCCAAGGAAATCAGCAGAATTTTGACATTGTTTTGTATGAAGTTCCTCTGTTGTACATGTTCGAGACACTCTCGACTTAGACAACTCTGGAACTACTTTTGTTAGAAAAGTAAATTTTTGTAATGACCGAGCTGCGAACCAATTTGAAGGGGCTGGCCCTAAACTCCGAATCTGCTATATATATTAGCACTTAGCAGAATTAGTGACCACGAGAACTGACTTGTGATCAAGCTGCATGCTGAGATTGCGGCAGCACAATTCTAAACATGGTTCAAACCACCACTACAAATACCGATTGAAATTTTTCCCGGAAAAAGGAAAGAAATATAGAGTCTCTGGTTACTCCTAAATTGAATCTAAACGTGGCACTAGCTTTATAATATAATTAGGGGTAGTTTGGTGTGAGGGATAAATAGTCATACGGTAAAAAAAATAGTGAAGGGATAAGATTTTGGTATCTTGTTTGATTATCAAGTGTGAAATAATTTATTCTACCATTTATATCATCGTGATAGATAAGTTAACCTCGATACATGGTGAAATAACTTATTCCAGGAGGACTAATCTCAGGATAAGTTTTTCCTAATCAAATGACCCTCATAGTACAGTATATAATAATATAATATATATAAAGCTTATAAGTGTGAAACAGAAACAAAAGTTTGATTTTCTATGTTGCATAAAGGTCATCTTTAGACTTTAATTCAATGAAAGGAGATAAAATTCTTCTTGCATATTTGACTTGCCTAATGCGAGATATACTTCCTCCATCCCATTTTAGTTGTCGTGTTTCACTTTTCGAAAATCAATTTAACTAATTTTTAAAATTAAATTAGAATAAATCAATTTGATATTTTAAAATAAAAACTTAGATATTCAAAAACTATAAAGCATACCAAGAAAAAATATCTCTAAATGTTAGCCAAAGTTTACGATTCTAATAATAAAAATTATAACAACTAAAATGGGACGGAAAGTACTATATTCTCATTTGACTTCAGTTTTACGTCAACTATATATAAGTAGATGACTCAACCCCATTTGGACGTTACTTTTGGATAAAACTTCTTTAGGACCACATATATATCTCAATCTAATTAATGTTATTAGCTCATGAGTATAAGCACAAAACTAAATGATCCCATCTGCTTGTTTCTTGCCGTTGGCTTAAAGTATAGCATCCCCCTACCTTATGAGTAAGTTTTATCAACTTTCTCATTTATGAAAGTATGACTTTAATTTGTATCCAGACAACTTCACATGATCCATATTTTTAATAAAATAAATTTCGAATATTAGTCCATCTATGCAATTATGCTGCGAATGAAAATATGAAAGTGTGACTGATTAATGCATTAGGAATACATAAATTATAAGGTAAAGATTACTTATTTACTAGAAGATATTGATTTGTTGTATAAAAGACTAACGTATATGGTATGCAATTTAAAATATTTGTTCATTTTTTAACAAAGTAAATTATTATATTGGGTGTGTCAAATGAGCACACGTCTAAAATTTTATAGGTTGGGTTCAAGATAATTTGAATAAGGTTCAATTTCTATCCATTCAAGCCTTAACTCATTTGAAAATAATCTTCGGTTGAGCGCAATTTTAACCTCTAATTTTAACTCGTTTTAAGGCTCTTTATTTGTGTTTGGTGTGATGTAGGTTTGCATACTAAAATTAAAGATTACTATCTATTTGATATCTTCTAAAATTTATCTATTTGTTTGTAACATCTTATTTTATTTTCTTGAGTTAAAATTTAAATTTTGATTATAAAAGATAAATAATAATATATATGTTAAAATTATTGAAATTAAATGGGTCCAATCTAGTGGGTCATGATCAATCCGAATTTTAGTTCATTTGAGCTCAAGTAAATTTGGGTGGATCATGACACAAATTAATGAAATGAATGTTCCTACTACTTACAAGGACTAATATGAAAAGCAAAAATAGAATATAACAAACAAAAATTTTTAACGTGGAAAAACTCCTTGCTCAAGGAAGGAACAACCACGATCTGTCCAATAGGATTTCAAAAGTCAAACAATCTACTAAATGCAAGAGCAAAGTAGTCAAATACAACCCGTTGTTTATTTGTCCTACCCTCTCTTCATTTCCTACTTGCAATCAAAATTACAAGACCGAGCAACTATTCAAATCAGCAACCTAGACTCTCACCAACCTAGATGAACCTAGACTAAGACCCAAGAGATTTCAAGGCAACAACTGTAATGTGGCCTTCATCTTTGGCTTAAGATTTCTTTGGTCAAAGATTAGGTAAACCATAAATGTCAAATATTT